>CABHPR010124318.1:30173-42924 GCA_902168415.1 Peromyscus melanophrys | reverse complement strand
ACACACACACACACACACACACACACACACACACACACACACACACAAAACCACAAACTAAAAACAAAACTAATCATACTGTCCATATTGTTCTAAAATTAGTATTTTAAGTTGGCATGATATTATGAACATTTTCCTGTGTTTGTCTTAATAGTTTAAAAATAAGTTTTAAGGACACAGAATTTTATTGTGTTTGTGTGTAATACAATTAAATATTCCTTAACACATGCACATTTAGACTGATTTCAATTGGAGACAAATTAAAGTTTGGAAGTTCAGTGCTAGAACAGTTTCGTGGCAAGCACAAGGCCCTGGGTGGTAGGAAACCAAAAGCTTATTGTCTGACATACAGAAATAATGCTTATGATATGATTTTCATAGATAACTCACTGATTGTTTCCATAGTTATTCTTGACAAAGTAAGTAGTAAAGTCATGGCAGAGTTAAAACATGTGTTTTTAATTGTGAAAATGTATGATAAAAATGTCACAGTATTGCTATTGGGTGGTTATACCTTCACATGAACAGTGGTTCTCATTTAATTTCAAGAATTTGTATACTTCAAAACACCTGTTGCAAATATACACCAAGGCGGCAGATATTTGCTTCTTTCCATCATCTGTTTGATTTAGAGTATATGGCTATAGAGTTCGTTATTCTAACTTTCAGTGTTTTCTCAAGCTTTAGGCATGAAAGTGCAACACTGATGCAGCAATTTCTTTGGAAATTTAGCAAAGCAAATTCACGTTTTAGTGTTTCCTGAGGCATGGTTGACTGTCACTTCTCTGTCATCTACCAGCAAAATTGGTTCATTTGATAACTTAAAAATTAATGAAAGTAGATTATTGTTTTTATGCAGAGTTGGATAATTTGCTAAGTGTAAAATAATATTTCCTTGTATTTGATACAGATATGAAAATCATTACTTGGTATTATGAAGCTGTGATTTTAGTTTTGGTCTTATTGATCATTCAGCCAGTCTGAAAACATCACAGGAACTTGTTAGTTTACAGTTTTTTTTTTCCAGTTCTAGGCAATAGAGCACCCATTGGCTCAAATGTATCATTTTTGAGAAGGTTGATATATTTAGCCTCTGTGGGCATATGAAATATAATTTCACATCCTGTATTATTCATACATTTTGAAGAACCATTTATCAGCAGAACACAGAACAGTATTAATAGATGCTTTGTCACCTATGTGGCTGGCTCCATAATTTCTTACACTACCATTATCTATTAATAGAACCTTTTGAGTGTGTCAAGACCACAGACTTTGTTTAATGTTGCTTACTTGAAAACTGAATGGTGATATTTCTGGCAGAATGGCTAGGGGTGTAATCACCACCCACACTGCTTGTACCTTTTACTTTGCCATTGGCTGTCTATACATCCTTCGACATGGGGGAGCTACATAGCCTGTGAGTAACATCTACAAAATGACAACAAAGAGTGGCATCAACTCTTTTGGCAAGTAAATGCATTTAATTTTATCTCTCAGAAATGTATTGAGAATTAAGTTTTTTTCTGATATTCTATATATGACCACTTTTATAAAGTATATTTATTCAATATATGACCACTTCAGTTCTTTTTATAAAGTATATTTAAAATAGCCGGGTGGTGGCAGTGCACGCCTTTAATCCCAGCACTAGGGAGGCAGAGCCAGGCAGATGAATTTCTGTGAGTTTGAGACCAGTTTGGTCTACAGAGCGAGTTCCAGGATAGGCTCCAAAGCTACACAGAGACACCTGTCTTGAAAACAAAAATATATATATATATTTAAAATAATATTTTCCTTGAGTTTTCAATTCACTTCAACTGTTTTGTGAACCATTATGTTTGACTTGATTTCTTACAAAGTTTTTTACTGGCCAAGGTGTTCAAAATTCATATTTTGTTTTATTTGGCTTATGAGCAGTTCACAACAAATAATACATTAATTTCCAAAAGTAATTATCTATTAATTGCTAAACTTGTACTGTCCCTTTTACCCTTCAATAACTTAAATCATACTATTTTGAAACATAAAAATGAAGTGAATAGTGAATTGTGATCTAAATGGTCTGATGCCCAAATTGAAAGGAAAAGGAAAAATCTCTAAAATAATTCTGATATAAAATTATGTGAATGGGGCTTAGGGATGTGACTTAGTGTTAGCATGATTATCTAGTATGCCCTAGCCTGTGGATTCAATCCCAACCACCAAAAAAAAAAAAAAAAAAAATTCAGTCAAAGCTAAAACGTTAAATATATAATTGTGTAAGCTGGAATTTTTTAACACTATAATCACATTGAGCTATTATGTGTTTGTTTATATTACATAAGCTTGTTCCTATAAATTTGGGATTAAAATCTTCCCTAGCCAAAAATATTTTCCTGTTTGCCCAGTTGTTTTTTGGTTTTCCTTTATGTAGTAACTATCTAACTAGTGGCAATTAGAAAATTATTAATTTTTGTCTCCATATTTTACCTTTAAGAATTCATAAAATAAACCTTTAGTAAAATTAAGAAACATCAGACATACTGTGCCTAAAACTGAGTAGGAAGGAACCGATTTCTATATTGTCAGTGTGTGGAATTGTCATATGTACTTGGCATGACAGATTCTTAATGGTGAGGGAGAGAGAGAAAGTAATAACATGTCTGCTGTATGGGTATGGGCTTATACAATTGGTCTTCATTTGTTCCTAATCACTAACCCTCAAACCCAATAAAGTTTTTTTAAAAAGATCTTGAAGTCAAAGACCAGCATTGTAATACTAAAATTTTGGTTCATGCAGAGTGATTGTGGCCCAAACAGAGCCAAACTAAACTATCCTCTGCTACAAGATAGTCTTCTTGTGGTAATGAATATATGTTAGTTATGCACAGATTTTCCATTAATTATTTTAAACTATGTATATTTTTATTTTTGTCACAGTAGTGATTTTTATCCACAAGGAGTGTGCTCCAAGGTAACCATTAGATGGTGAAAACATTTGACAGTATTAAACCAAATTCCTATGTGTACCATTTTTCTTGTTGTAATTGCTGACAGAACACGCAACAACAGAGAAAATGAGAGGAGGAAGGATTGTTTGCGATTATAGATGGAGAGGATATTGTGCTTCATGGTAGGGGAAGACATGATGGCTGGTGATTCCGCAATAGAAGGAGCTGGTCACATCACATCTGCTTTTTGGAAGCTGAGAGTAGAGAGAAGTAGAGCCTAACTGTAAAAGCTTAAAGCCCATATCCGGTGACACAATTTCTCCACCTCCTAAAATAGCAAGACAGGCTGAAGAAAGAGCCAGGGTTCAAACGTCAACCTATTAGGACCATTTCACATGCAAAACAGTAACTGTCTAGTGTACTCATACTTTATACGCTACCAACTGAATATTCAGTTAGTAACTATCTCAGTTGTCAGAGATGCTCAAAGTTTCACAGTGTTATTTAAAACAATTGTTGTTCAGTAATGGTCCTAAAGCACAAGAGTGGTATTACTGGCATTTTTATTAAAGGATATTATTATGACTATTCTGTTTTACAATTGTTATTCTGTTACTATCACCATGTCTAATAAATAAGTTCAGTTTTACCATAGGATGCAACTATGGCATAAGTCATAAAAGAGAAATCACCCTTTGTCTGGTATACCCATGAAGTAGACCAAAAAAAGAAAAAAAAAACATACTTCATGTCACAGTATGAGAACAGGCAGAAAGAAATAACTTTATCATACTACTCAAAGCATCAAGATGTACATATGTCTGGATTCTCCCATTTTATATGTTAAGAACAAAATTGAGTAAAGGTGGTGGTTGATAGCAGAGAGCTAAAATGTGGGAAGTGAGCTACACATAAAGAGAGAGACCCATGTGACAGTAACAATCCTAATAATCTATTTTTTTTCAAATGTGCAGAGACTCTACAAAAATGATTTTGGAAAAGAAGAGAAAAACAGTTCAATAACAAACACTGTGTTTATTGCAGTGATCAAAAAGAAAATCTGAGGCTGCTTCTTTTCTTTAAAAATGCTTAGCTTTGTAGCTTCAAGCAAGAACTAATATGGGAAGGATGTCAAGCAACTAGTCACATTTTAAATTCCACAGTGGATCATATTTTCAATATCTGGCAAGGTTTCATTTTGCTTTACAATATTCCTTGGAGCATGACAGTCCACAATTGATTATCACTTTAATGGTTTTGCTGGCAGTACAGACTTTGTGGGCAAGGCTTTCTGCTATAAATTGCATGCAGGAAGCCATATATCCGATAGTCCCTTATGAGAAATTCCAAAAAACGAATGCTATGTTTAAAGTCCATTTTAAACATTCTGTAGAGAGAGCATGGAATAAATATTACATTAAAAATCTTGGATGATATACCACCATCCATTCTTGTCCAATATTAATCTATAAGCATTAGAAACTGGATTGCATCAGTTTAAAGCAGCCTTTCTAGTTAAATCACCTCATTCCACTTTAACCACTGGATAACATTTTATGGCTTTAAAAAACATGGTTGATGTAAAACATCCCAGGTGACAGTGTGACAGTTTTTTTTTCATGATTAATATATTGGTGACCTCTGTAGATTTTAAAGCATGTGCTTAGACACATGAGATGATGACTATTGTGTGGGAAATCATCTTTGTTAATATTAAAAAAGTAAATGGATTCACCCTGTGTCAACAACTACAACAAGGTATTTTGAAGTTATTGTCTATAATATAATAGGTTACATATTTTCTGCCTTCCCAAAAATCAAAGCAAAAATAGTTGAAGTAAATCCAGTCAGTCTGTGAAATAGACCCAGTTTGTATGTCTTGTCTGTTCAAGATATATTTTTTCTTTTCTGTGTATATGTGTTTGTGTGCACTCGTGAGAATGTCTCCATGGAGGCCAGAAGAGGATGTGGTGGATCATTGGAGTTACAGATGGTTATGAACCACACAGTGCTGGCCCTTGATGAGAGCAGTGAGCACTCTAACCTCTGAACTCTCTCTCCAGCCTCCAGTGAAGTTTTAAAGGCTTTATATCTTAACATCCACTTTGACTGTTTTGCTCTACTGGGGAGATTTCTGGTTGTTTTGGGCAATGAAGTCTATGAATTTTGTTGATGTTACATAGACACGGATTGGCTCAACACCAGAAATGAGTGGCTTAAACACATGAAAACTTTCATTGACTAATGAGAATAAAAACTAAATTTGATTATGAACAACCAACCTTTATGTGTTAGTGTTTTAAAACTGTGTATATGTTATTTGACAGTGATTTAATAAAGAAATGCAAAGTGATCTTTTTGGCATTGGAATCTGAAAATTGTAAACTTAAAAGTAAGTATTCTATCTTACTGACAACAGAAATAGAGAGAAATTCTAGCATATTTCCTCAGTCGTAAATCATATACATTTTATATGGGCATAAAATCTCAGTTATTATAGAGAAGTAAAAATTGAAGAAGTAGAAATGGCATTTATTTATATACATTGATTAAGGCTGCCATAACAAAACGATACAGACCAGGTGTCTTAATTGACAGTTTGAACTTTTCTGATTTTTGAGTCTGATATTCTAAAATCAAAGTGCTTGCAGATTCAGTTCCTGGTTGTGGCTTGCAGGAAGGCCCCGTCTTGCTGTGTCATTACACATTTTCATGCATATTCATGTTGTCTCATTTGATGTTCAAATGTTCTCATCTTCGGGATACTCAATATTAGACTAAAGCCAATCCTGATGATTTCATTTTTAAATGGGTATGTGTTTATGTGGTGTTTGCAAGTGTGGTTATGTGGGCTTACGTATCTGTGGGCATACATGTGTTATGCATGTACATGTCAAGGCCAGAAGTTTAAGATAGGGTGTTTTCCTTGGTTTACTGGGGCAGGTCTCTTGCTGATCTGGTAGCTCCCAGACATTGCTAGTTTAACTACAAAGCTAGCTCTTGGGATTACTTGTCTCTGCTTCCTGAGTGCTGGTATTCCAGATGGGCAGCCTTGCCTACTTGGCTTTTTATGAGTACCAGGGATCTGAACTTTGGTCCCCATGCTTTCAAGACAAGGGCTTTATCTACTGAGCCATCTCTTTAGCCCCCTAATAGTTTCATTTTAATCTGGTTGAATTTTTTGAAGTATCTTAAACCCAGTTATATTTTAAAGTACTGGGGTTTAAGGCTTTAACACATGAATGTTGGAAGTACCCGACTCATCCATAGTGTAGCTTATTCTTTTCTTTCTCATTTTGTGTTTGGAAAAGAAAAATGCATTTTCACAAAACTGTTTTAGTTACTTTAAACCTACCCCCCCAAAAAAACCCAAAGCCAAAACAAAAAACAAATAAAAAACAATTCAGTAATTAGAATTCATGAATGTTATAATTACATTCCTAGAGTTTTTAAAAAGAATTTTAAGCAGCCAAAACAGATATCCTAAATCTATGTACAAAAATATGCATTTGCTTTGCCCATAACAACACGTACTGGGCTATTGCAAATATCAGATTTACTTCAAATTTATACATTGTTTATAACAGGAACGATTTCTCAGGAGTGCAGCATTGTAAGGAAATTGGGATCAAAATGGAGTTTACTTGAGCTATCATTCTCTTTCTACTGAGTTTACAGGTGAGAGCCATGGGCTCCAGTGGTCAGTGGCAGAATCCACAACAGCACACCCACCCCTATACACTTAGAGATTTCGGATGGACTTGCCTTGCTGGGTTGACATTGAACCTTCTTGGAGACCATTTCTTATTGAAACAGACTCTTAGAATTACCTGTCTACAGAGGACCTAATTCTTCTTTGGACCTCTTTGATCTAAATAATAGAAGCAAAACATATTGAGTATGACAAAGCAATTGAAACACTCAGCACAAGGCAGATGTGCCATCCACTACCCAAGGAAATTAATTAGCCAGTGTGAATCATCATCCACTACCTATACTGTGGAGGAATATTCAGTTTCTAACTTTTTCTGCTCATTAACTAAAAACTATAAAGACAAAAACAGGAAAAATATGTATTCCTTCCAACCTTATTGTACCCATCTCCTATTTACCTCTTACAATTTAATTCTTATTTATCTAGCTTCATGTTTTAAATTACTCTATTCCGCTTCTTACTTTTGTTTTTGTAGAGACAAAAGTAATGAATCAATGAAATTTAGTCTTTTTATCACATCAAATTTAAAAATTTTTAAATTCTTTTTCTTACGTTCTTAGCAGCTTTACCAGTTGTGTTCTCTCTCTCTCTCTCTCTCTCTCTCTCTCTCTCTCTCTCTCTCTCTCTCTCTCTCCTCTTCCCTCACTCCCTACCTCTCATTTTCTTTATTTTTTCTTTCCCCTTTTTCTTTATTCTTCTCTCATACAATGCATCCTGACCACAGCCTCCCCTCTTCCCCAGATCTGCTCCTTCCCTCTCCCCCGGATCTCCTCCTCCTACCTTTCCCTTCAGAAACGAACAGACCTCCAAGGGATGTCAACCAAACACAGCCTAACAAGATGCAATAAGATGAGGCATAAACCCTCATGTCAAGGCTGGATAAGGCAACCCAGCAGGATGAAAACAGTCCCAGTAGCAGGCAAAAAAGTCAAGAGACATACCTATTTCCACTGTTAGGAGTCCAATAAAAACCTCAATTACACAACCACAGCATGTATGTAGAAGGCCTACCTACCACAAATTCATACAGGCACAGTGGTTGCCACTTCAGTCTCTGTGAGCTTCTTTGCGCCATGCTTAGTTGATACTGTGGGCCATGTTCTCATGGTGTCCTCCATCCTTCTGGCTCCTACAATCCTTTCTTCTTCCCCTCTTTGGGGCTCCCACGCTCCCCCTAATGTTGGGCTGTCGTCTCTGTATCTGCTCCCTAGCGAGGACTAGTAATGGAGGATATGGAGTTTGAACTTGCTGCCATCTTCTGTAACCAGGCTGGGCTCACAGCGGTGGGACTGGGACATCAACCCATCCATGAAACCTGTGACCCACAACCGGTCCTGCCTGCAAGGTGGACTGGGGCAATGGGGGCTCAGAGCTTGTTGGAGTTGCCGGTCAATGACTGGTCTAACTCCAGGCTCCAAACCAAAAGAGGGAGCACATGTCAGACCCTGCGGATGGCTTGGATCTGGAAGCTGATAGCTCAGAGACCTAGGGTAGAACCAGACACAACTAGGGGCGGAGAGGAAGCCAATGATATGATTCCTAATGATATTCTGCTATACTCTGATATTTTGCTATGCTTATATTGATCGGTGCCCAGCCCAGTCGTCATCAGAGAGGCTTCCTTCAGCAGTTGATGGGAGCAGATACAGATGTAAACATTTTTATCTGGAAATGTGTCCTAACTTCTTTGAGCTGTATAGCTATCTTGTCTGGTGTCCTGTTTATGATATGTGCCTTTTCCCTTTCTTGGAGTGTGCTCAGTCTCTATGAACTTGCTGGTTCCAAGGGCGGGCCCTCCCAAAGAAGTGTATCTCTGACTTTTACAACTGTTTTCAGCCTAGTAGTGTTAAAATATTCTTCCTGGCCGAACTAGTCTGTGGATTTCTTGAACTCATTTACTCAGTTTCCTGGTCTCTTATTGTTGTTGTGGTGACATTTTTCAGAAACTGGAGGTGGGAAGAACAGAAAGAGAAAGAAAGAAGGGTGAACATTGTGTGCTGTTGTGTAACTATTTTTGTGGAGCTAGTTAATATAGAACGATTAGTTTTTATTCATATTTACATATTGCAGTAATGACCCTACTAGTTAGAGTGCATCACTATTTTTGGTCTCCTGAAGCTGGAAGCTGCTGAATTGTGAGAAAGCCTGGACAAGTAGTTATGTTCTAATTATTGTGTTTTGTGAATATATTGTCCCTGAATGCCCTTGATGAGAGGGTAAAGAATTTTCCATGTTAACATCTGTGGTGGAGTCTGATGGAAATGTTCCAAAGGTGGAAAAAAAGTTAGAAAATAGTACTGTATAATCTTCCTAAAGGGATTAACAAATGAAACAGCCACTTACTCCTGGCTATGGTCATCAGACTCCAAAACACCATAGAACTTTTACCCAATTTACCCAACAGTAGGACTCATTGAGCTCACTAAATTTTTTGACTAAGAACTTTCTGGCTGTGGAGACACTTCAAGCTGTTTGAAAATCCAAATATGTAGTGATTTTGTTTTGAATTTCTCACATCAATCTTGGTGTCCTCAGGCAGGGTATCACTGCATAGGACAAGCTGAAAAGAAACAGCCTAAACAGAAGTCTTGGTCTCAAAGGGCTGAGCTTAGAGGTGTACACTTCCCACATTAGTTTGTCTCAGGAGTTTTTTTTTTTTTCTGAACTCTCAGTCTTTTTTTTTTCTCCATGTGTAATAAATTTTAATTTCTTTTCCAGATCACCCACTCAATATGAATGATAACTATTGTTATTAGTGGTGGATTTTGTAAACTTAGAGACCATGATGAACAAAACAGCATGGGATTACATCAGTTGCAAGAGAGAAAATGATACAGTGAACAGATATAATAAACAAGATATATGACATGTAAAGTGGTAAATTGGATGGATAGAAGAGTTAGAGACCTCAATAATGATCAAAAGGAGAACAAACATGAGGAGTGTATTTACTGCGGTTATCAGGCACACATAATATTTGTTTTCTGAAGAAGGTCAGAATAAATTGTCAGGGGCTCGCAAGCATCATATAAACTGTGAGATGTGTTGGTAAATTGAAGAACTGAATATTTCTTTCTTTAACACAAAATGATGCTTTATGAAATAAGATTATATTTTATTTAAATCTGATATATTGAGATTAATGTGAATGTGAGTAGCAATCTTGATTTTCTTAGGTTAACAAAAAAAACCAAGCTGGCATCCAGGCAAATACAAATATTAGTTTTTTATTTCTAATTTGGGAGAAACATCAAACACTCATTTTTTTCTAGCTCTTTCTCAGCTCCTTTGAAACTCTCTTCTAAATTTACTTCAGATGATGCGAGAGTTCTGTAGCTATTTTAATTTTGTTCACCCAGTCAGCAACTTTCCCTACAGTATATAACTCTGATGTAAATTATGGACGATCTTCTGTGAAAAAAAATATGCATAGCCTACGCAGAACTTTGTGCATCATTTCATAGTTATGGGCAACCTCAACCCACACAGGGTTAGGTGTTTAAAAACTGTCCCCATATGGCAATACGGGGGATAAGCCACAGGTTCATCCAATCCATACATGTTCTCCTCTCTGAAAAATAGAGGAGCCTTACTGTGGGCCAATTACATGTTCTCTACATTGCTATATGCATACAGTATTTAAACTAAACTCCTCCTTCCGGTCAGCCGGGTTTCTTTTGAACTAAAAGTCAGATTAAATCTATTTATAGACTACAGTCTTGTGCAAGGTGTTGTCATTTCATATGGTTAGTATGGAAGGTGCATTTATAATAATTTTATTTTGAGACCGATCTCATTCTGTAGCTGGGGCTACTCTGGAACTCATTGTAACCCAGACTTGCCTTGAAGTCATAGAGATTCTCTTGTATCAGCTTCCTGAGTGCTGGAATCATAGGCATGAGTCATCATGCATGCCTGAAATAACACTTTTGATTGTCTCTATGTGCTAGGTTCCTCCCTTGTACTGCCTCATTCAAATGTCTGGGTAACTTCAAGAGACAAACAAGGTTATCGCTCAAAAGATGTGAAATACAGAGTGCTCAGTGTGGTTGGAGCTCTAGCTCAGCTGGTAGTTAGCTTGACTAGCACACATGAAACCCTGGGTTCTAGGCTTAGTACTTCTTAAATAGATCATGGTAATGTCCATCTACCATCCTAATATTCTCAGCTTCTTAGTGTGTCAAAAGTCTGCCAGGACTATATGAGACCCTTTCTCCAAAAATATTAAGGTCATAATAATAACAGAGTGCTTGGCTCTTCTTTGTTCCAAAAAAAGGCAAATAAAAGCTTCAAATATACAGAGATTTCTAAGACATGTAACCAGAATAGGATGTTCGACTCAGAGTTTCAAAGTACCTTTACTTCACTAATTTACACCTTAACTATATCTTGAGAATTATAGAATGTTTTATGGAAGTCTTTATATGGAATAACCAAGAGTGAAAACATATTTTAGCAAAATTGGACAAAGCAATTGAAACTCCACAGGGTGTTTGGGCACTTAATTCCTAACCTATAAATCAGTGTGATTACCCTTGGAGATTGGCCGGAATCCCAGTGAAGCTCCTGCGTTGGAATATACAGCACTGAAGGCTGGATTTCTCCATGTGCATGACTGGTCTTGACAGCTTAGATGCCAGAAGGCTTCAGGGTTTTAGGTTTTAGAAGTTGGGATACACTTGCATTTCAATGTCTCCTGGTCTTTATTGGTGGAAAAATAATTCTGCTTTTTTCTCCATTACCAGTTTTGCTGTTTGTCGTTGATTTCCCTGGGCTAACTCATAACACGACCACAGGTCTAATAACCAAGGCATCTACATGTTTATTTCACACACATTTCTGCCCAGAGATCGATTTAAGATTACTAATATATATTTTAACTCAGGCATTTTACAGACTTGAATTTCCGTGTACTCATATTCTGCTACAGATATAATTTTGTCATTTTGTCATAACCCAAGTAAGTGAGAGTGGCATCGAGGAAATATTCAAGGATGAGGAAAATGATGAACTTGGACTAATGTATGACTGAGAACACTCTAGGAGGTATCTCCTGTTTACAGTTGAGAGAACAGCTCCATGCTGTAACAGAATTGTGGTTTGAAGGAGTAGAGAGAATCTTATGTGTGGAAAATGGGATCTATTTGTGTTATATTTACTTATTTATGAACATCTAGGATACTCTTGTGGCACTGTTCCAATGAAGCTTAGTCACCTAAAAGTCAAATAATGCTGTGTAGTTCAAACTGTCCCAAGCAGCTGTTCAGTCTGGTGACCACATTTCAGCTGAGAAAGGGAGGCTCTAGAAGATGTGGAGCTGTGACTACTTCCAGCACTCTTCCTGCACAGCAGATGACTTGGGAATACTCTGTTGCTGGTCTATCCACTGGCAGTGACCAAGGTGGTGGAACTGACCATTCTTTCTTCTGAGGGAAATGATACAAGAACAATATTTTACCTGCAATTAAGATAGCAGCTCATTATATCCTAATAGCTTGATGCAATATTTGACACTCAAAATCAGAGAAGGAGAACAACTGTTATTATACCAGAGAAAAGAGAGGGTATTTTTTTCCCTCTGAGCTCTAGGAATCCAAGGCACTTGGGTGGTCTAATAGTGCGTTCATCTCACTATGGGAAACCATTTAGTAAATTGTCACTGAAATGCTCGTAAGGGTCTGCTAAGAGGTCTGCAAGTGTTAATGAGCTTTCCAACGTGTCTGTACCATGCCCAGAGAAGAGCAGCAATACACAAAATTACAGAAAAGTAGGGGATCATCCCTGAAGTAGCTCCCCCACCATAGCCTCCTGGAAAGCCAAAGAACAGTTTCTCTTGTTCATCTACATCATCTGGTTGGCAGTAGTGAGGTTAAATGAGGTTCCCTGTCTCCACTAAGCAGACGGGTATTCCCACTGGAATTCTGCCCAGGTGTTATAGACATTTACCAGCTTTACTGTCTCGCTAAATATGGCTCACCATCAGGGCTATGTGCAGTTGTGATTCGAAAGCTTGCAGGTTCTTAATATGAATGCCATGCACTGTGTCCTCTGTAGTGTGTGTGTGTGTGTGTGTGTGTGTGTGTGTGTGTGTGTGTGTGTGTGT
>CABHPR010124318.1:0-20661 GCA_902168415.1 Peromyscus melanophrys | reverse complement strand
GGCCTCGAACTCACAGAGATCCGCCTGCCTCTGCCTCCCGAGTGCTGGGATTAAAAGCGTGTGCCACCAGCGCCCGGCCGATGACATTGTCTTTTCCACTCTACTCTGGTCACTCACTGCAGTGCTTAAAGAGAAAGGACACTGCATATACTCAACTACATTAATACACAAACTGCAAGTTGTCTCAACTTCAAGTTCAAGATATCTGCTCTAACTCATTATAAGTATATGAATATCAATCAGTTTGAAGTTGACGAGTTTTGTGACCATACATATAACACGAATCTTAAAAGGTCTTATTAAATAAAAAAAACCAAGAGCCAGATACTGGGGTTAAAACCCGAGAGATCAGAGGAATAGGAAAAGCCACAGCTAACCTTACCTCACCAACTCAGCAACTTCCGAAGAGACCTACTTCCTGTCTACCCATATTTATATGCCTTTCTGTTCTGCCATCTCATTTCCTCTCCACCCAGCTACACCACTTCCTCTTCCTGCCCAGCTCTGTCACATCCTGTCTGTCTGCACAGACCTCCAGACCTTTATGTTTAGTGCTGGGATTTAAGGCTTGCGCCACCACACCTGGCTCTATTCCCACTGTGGCCTTGAACCCACAGAGATCTAGACAGATCTGTGTCTCCCAAGTGATAGGATTAAAGGTGTGAGCTACCACTGCCTGACCTCTATGGTTACTATAGTGGCTGGCTTTTTCCTCTGATCCTCAGATAAACTTTATTGGGGGACACAGATAAAATATCACCACATATGCATCTCAAGGAGTTGTCATGGTGGCACGCACTTGTAATCCCAGCCTTAGGGAGGCTGAAGAAGACTGATCAAGAAGTTTCAGTCATTTTGAACTACATAGCTTAACCCTGGGTTAAAAAAAATGGCCAGGAAGGTGTTTCTGTAGTAGAGTGTTGTCTTGCAGGTGAAAGAGCCAAGATTCCATTCCTAGCACCCCAAGGAAAACACACACCATAAAAACATACTTTAACGAGGCATGTAGAATTGTTTATATTATCCATCTGCCCTATCATTGTCTCGAAGACTGGGTGTGTTTTCATTGGTCTTTAGTTTAGCTGTTAATAGATAACATTATGGTGCAGAATTTCCAAGCAAAACATCAGAGAACGTATCTACCAGAAGAGGGCAAAGCAGCTCCTTCTCTGGTTCTCATTTGAAGAGTCAAGGAATGTCACTGAGAAGCAGTGATGCCACCTTCCCCACAGGCCCAGATATATATTAATTGCTATCAAGGAGGAGTATGGGATTATGGCATTCATTTGTTCACCTGTATTTATGTAATCAATTGTGCATGCATGTACATACCAACAAAATTAGTCTTTCTACACTATTAGGAATAAATGACTTGGCTAGAGTTGGACAATGATTGTACCTGACTTAGGAACCACAAAGGCCTCAGTAAGTTGACTTCTGAATCATTTTTTAGTTTTAAAAGAGAAGACATCTAAAGTGTCCATTGTTACAGGAAGGAGTTGAAAATGTAAATAAATATATCTCTCTGTAATATTTTACTCAATAGTATAATGATTTCAAATATGAAATTAGAAAAATTTTGATCTTCAAAGAGAATAAAATGTGGGTGTATTAAAAATGAAGATACTTGTAAGTACAACTGGTAACTCAATAATTTGAAATCCTCCTGGTAGGTTTTTGCATGTAGAATGTTTTTATTAAATGTATTCTGGAAGCATCATGTAACTCTAGAGTATGTGTAAAAAAAATCAAGGAATTATCTCACAATTTGTCTTTAGATTTCTGAATATTCATTACTGAAATTTTTAATCTTTCAAAAATAAGCCAATACCAGACATCTTTTTGTTTATTTTGTCCTTAACTAAGGAGTGTCCTTGTCTAGTGAAAAACATAGGGCAAACAGAATAAAAAGTAGTTAATGAGCTAAACAATAAATGTGTATAGCCTGAAGATTCCTGTGTCCTCTGTATAAACCAGACAAGCAGTGAAATAACTTTCCTTACTTCTCTTTTAATTATTGTTTCCCCCAAAGTTCGTCTTCCAGCTAGTAAGCCATTATGACTGTACAGAGACTACCATGAAAGGCTTTTAATAATTGATTTGCCTGCCAGCCAAACACGGGGATGGTGAAATGAAAAATGAACATGTCAGTGGATGCTGTGCTCTAGATGACATGTGCTTTAGGAAAAGGTGTAATGAAAAAAATATAAGCAGGCGCTACAGAAGAATATATGCTAACTTTGAACAATGTCACCAAAGTCCTGTGGCAGGGACAAACGGAAGGGGAGAAAGAAAAGGGGAAAGTCAGGGACACAGAGAAGGACTCGAAGGTAGAATTAAATATGGATAAACTATGCTGACAGCCATTAATTAAGGGAGAACACAGCTTTGATCATTAAGAGTTGTGAGAGGACTTGCTCAGTGTGTACTAATATTTAATGGACAGTTTTAAATAATCCATTTAGTAACTACTCATAAGGCCATCCGTTCTTCTGGTGAACTGCTGTGACTCAGACCTCTCTGGACAGTTTGACTGTTGAGGTTTGGTTTTTCCAAGTCATGTGAATTGGTTATCTCCTGTGTGCTAAGTGAATCTAGTATAAGATATGTTGTATTCTTGAACATAAAGCAAATAACAAGAATAATCATGGTAGTTAAAAGGCCAACATTATGTGGTGACATGTAGTGTTTTGATGCACACACACATTGCATGAAGCTTCAATGAGCACGCACTTATTTCCTTAAAGATTTATCATTTCTTTATGAGGAAAATGAAAATCTCTTTCAGCTTTTTGGAATGTGTACAGTTGTTAGACCTATCCTACTGTGTAATAGAACCCCACAACTTTGTGACCCTACTTAGACCCAACTTGGTACTGATTGGTCATCCTTACCTACCACTCTTCCTGGCTGCTGGTAATCATTATTCTAGTCTCACAGGTTTTTTGGTTTTTGTTTTTTTTTGAGGGCTTCACTCTTGAGTACTGCATCTGCATCACTCTTGTCCCTCTTCACAACAGCAGATCCAGCACTGCTTATATGTACCTACATCTAGGACTGACCACTTGGAACTGGACAGTCCATGTGGAAGCTTGTCCCCAGAGGAAACTGATTCTTTCTCTCTTGACAGTCATTGCCCAGTTGTAGTTCTTTATCAAACCTCAACTTTTATGGGTTAAACCTTCTTGTTTGAATACCTTGTAGAATTCAATATTTGCGAATCTCTACCCTTTCTGCCACCACGTGTTGGTTTGTTTGTTTCTGTTTTTAACTTTCCTCTCTTTAATGTTCTCATTGCTTTCACTTTTGAACTGAACATAAATTGTGTTAACACTTACCGCTTAATTCTACATGTCAGTACTTAGCACTGTATGCATATCACTGTGATCTATTAAACCTCTTAGGATGGACAGCTGCCCTGCATTTCCACAGGCCTTTTCTCTCTTTGATTATTAGTCATCATATTAGAATCAGGCAATCCTATTTTTTGTTCTTTCCCACTTCTTTAAGTGGGAAAAGGGTATTTTATTGACTTCATATTAGCAGATTCAAAAAGAGCAACTGTTACATAATATTGAATAGTTTCTTCAGAACAAGGGATACAGCAAGGAACAAAGACAGGGGGAGTAAGTAACCAGTGTCATATAGGTAGATGAGTAGGTTTCCATTCGATTGCTATGGCTTCAGTCTATTCTGTTTCAATTAAACTCATCTTGATGGTCTTAATTCTTTTGTGCACTACACATAATTCTAAAAGCAATTAAGTATAATTCCCTCATGAGTTGGCAACAATATTATTAAATCATAAAATATTCATGAGCTTCAAGTGTACAAATTTGCATAAAGTCAGTACTTCTGAAAGTGATCCTAAGTTTCTCCTGCTTTTTCAACCCGAGACAGAGAGAAAATAACAATGAAGAAAACCTGGGACTCAACACTACATGAACAGAGCTCACTCCAAGTTTCCTTTATCCTATGTTCTTATTAGATATGGAGATATAAGACGTCAGAGTGATTGGCGTTTACTTGGGGATTTTGCCTCAGAGGGACGAAACTAGTCAGAGCGCAAAAGGTCTCACTTCAGAGAAAGCCATTGTGATAGGTCATTACTCTCAGGCACTGGGACCTATAGGCAAGGAAATTCCCTCCTATGCTTGTCTTCTTTTTTCCTTTTCTGCTATGAAGAAAATGACCATTGTTTTCTATGCTGTGCATTTGTATAATGCCAGCAACTAAAATGCAGCTTTTGGTAATACTAAGGTATTTTGGTAATATTTTGGTAATAATCATTTTGTAAAACTAAGGCTTCCTTTTGAAGGCATACAACTGAATAATTTAAGATTTAATGTGCCAATTTAAAAATGAGGAAACACGGTATTGATTCCATTATACAATTTGAATAGAAAAATACTGTATTCTAGAATACCAGTAATAGAAAAAGTTGAATAATATAAAGTTAGCATTCATATTTGAACTTTATACTATATAAAAACAGAAATAATAAAACAATGTTATTAATATTTTATATAATATTATGTCCTTCAAATTAAATGAATTAGATTTATATGTATATACAATATATATACATGTATATGGATAATATATATAGATAATATATGCATTATCTATATATAGATAATATATTATACATGTATAAAGATACAGCAGTCTTTTTTTATACAGTTTTATAAAATATTTCAAACATGTTTATAATTAAGATGGGCTGCCTAAGTCATTAGTACAACTCAGGTTAGCAGGAAATCTCCCTTCTTAGACATAGGTTAGATGGTGACCTATGGGGGAGGGAAAGCAGTGAACTTTTCTGAGTTCTTCTCAGTTTAAGAGAGCTTCTTTGTGACTATGGCCTTCAGATTTCACTGTTCATTACACCGCCATATCATTATGTGGAGGATGATTTTTTTTTGTGTAGCCAAAATGAAAATAGTCTTTAAAGCAATTTTCTCTCCAGATTTTGAATCATGTCCAATTAAGTTAATGCCTAAATCAACAGTGATCTTAGAAAACAGAAGGCTTATTTGTTACTTTTACAGTGCTTTAGCAATATAACAAGACGGATTTAGCAATATAACAAGACATGCATGTGAGAAGCAATGACGAAAGCGAACCATCTATCATCCTTTTGGAAATGTCATCCAGTGATGTAGAACAGGTATCATTTATGCACACAGCTACATTCCATAAAGAAAATAATTTGTGTCTGTTAGAGTCTTTTGTGACCGGCCAAGGCCATATATAGAGACAACCCTGGTCAATACTGGGAAAATGTGGCTGGCTCACATTGGTTTCTGTAGATTAAAATAATTGTAATAAATTGGATATAACTCCCGTGACAGAACAGCAGAGGATGTAGCAGACATTTCTAGATATCAAAGCAGAAAATAGGACGCTGCATCATACCTCATGTGCTTATTGGTCAGTGTCACATATTTAATATGATAGCTTCATTGTAATTTACCTTTTCATTGTCTTTTCTCTAACACCTCCTTCCCACAATGGATTTCAGTTCAATATAATTTGACTATAATGCACTGAAGAGTCTCTTGACAAGATAATTACTCTGGGCTATTTTATGAATTTTTTTATTCAGCAAGAGAGAAAGCAAATAAGCTCTTCACATATATGAAAGTACATCTCCAGTGTGCTACAGAATCCTTTTTTTTTTTTTTTTTTGCTTTTCTCCTGCTGTCTCCCCTTTCCTTCTCCTCTGATACAGATTAATAACAGATGTAACTCCGGCTGCCACCTGTCCCCTGTTTACTTGAGACGTTTCTTTTTATCATAGCACTTTCCTTGCAGCTGACAATTATGCAAAGCATATTTTAATATCAGATTGACAGTGGGATACCATCCTTTGAAAAGAGTAAGACTGTTTCCCCATACAAAATGAAACTAGCAGAAAGGGATGTATAACCAGACTAAAATTAATTCTTATTTTAAGGGTCAAACCGTAAAATACTACAGGATAGAATTCTATCCAGATTTTTGGTAAGTATAATCTTCTCTTTATCAAGTTCTAGCTTTAAACGATCCATAACATTGTTTACATATTTTGTTTTATTCAGATTAATGAGCCTTTTGTTATTTTCTCACTGAGAAGGAAAACATTTCATAGTGTTAGCCTTGGAATGAAAAAAATGCTTTTAAGAGTGATTTTTTTAGAAATATTTATTTAGATGTACATGAATGTGCCTATTTTTATGAATTTATGTGCTCTATTGCATGCTGATGTCCAAAAAGCAAGAAGAGGGTGTCAGATTCCCTAAAACTGGAATTACAGGTGGTTGTAAGCTACCTGATGTGGGTTCTGGGAACCAAAACGGGTCCTCTGCAAGATCAGTAAGTGCTCTTAACTGCTGAGACACCTCTCTAGCCCCTTTAAGTATGACTCAAATTAGAGGAGTTTGCTATATGTATTAAGATTTTATTTTATATCGAAGTGGACAATAGAAATGTGCCAACTCTTCCTTTAGAATTTTTTTAAATCACATTTACTTTGACAATTCTCACTTTCTTAATATTCTAAGTTACAGGATTTTTAAGGGATTATCTTTGTGGGTGCTATTTTAACAAATACTCATTCACGGCTTCCCACTGTATTGTAAACATGTGTTAATATGTGTAATTTTTTTTTACCTGATTTTAGGCAAACAGCATTAACCAAGATCTCTTTTCTAAGACCTTCCTACTGATAGATATCAGTGAAAAGAAAATAATAAAATAAATTTTTGGGGATTAAAATATATGCGACATACAGAGAAAGAATGATTGAAAAATGTGTGAGGACAGTATAATTTTGATGTTAAACTCCAAGAGTAAGTCTTAGCTTCCACTTTTGAAGGACATGATCTCCAAGAACACACATCAGATGGCAGGAACATCTTTGGAGGTCCCTCAGTCATCTATACATCCAGTTTTCTTGGTGATCAATCACAAGACTAACAGGCTACAAATCTGTTGGCTTCTCAGTTTGATAATCCCCTATGAATTACCAAATTATCATTTCATACTTTCTCAGAAAAGTGCTAGATATACTCTGTAGTTACAGTTTTATTATGAAAGACAGAAACCAGGCCAAATCTATGTGAAATGGGGCAAGGACTTTGTGACTCTCCTAGTTTTAAGGTATCCTACAAAATAAATTTGAAATAATTGAACATGTAGGAATAACTGTGGCCAGAGTTCCTAATTTTTTAGATAGATGTGTGTGTGTGTGTGTGTGTGTGTGTGTGTGTGTGTGTGTGTATGAGTAAGTAATTTATGTTGAAAAGGAGTAAAATTTAAAAAGTGAAATTTTGCAACATAAAATCTCTGTGAAATGTTCAAAGGGACTGGTAATAGAATGATAAAATGGTATATTTTTGTTTGAAAAATATTGAAGAAAAGGCTTTCTGAGTAGAGACTGAAAGTGAGAAACTTGAACTGAAAGAAATCCAAATTTGGATGTGAAAAACTCAGATAACCTGAATGCTTCAGAAATGAATTTGAGTTTGGCAGATGCCGTAGAACTTTACAAGAGGTTCCCCCCCCCCCCGCCCCGACAATTAAACACTTATGTCTGAGAAAATTCAACAGAAGGTCCCTGTTTTGGCAGGCACCACACACTAAGTAGACACTGGGCATAGAAATGGGAATTCACACCATATAAAAACAATGTGAAGACACGGGAGCTGACAGCTGACACCATCGTCTCAGATTTTTTTTTTCTACAAAATTTGGAGAAAATAAATTTGTACTGTGGTATCTGTTATGACACTATAATGAAGTAGTACAATACATCTGGGATTGCATGTCCTGCCCTAGCATTTGATTCCCACCAAGGACAGGCAATGATTGAAGGGAAGATGTATGTTCCCTCAGAGTAGATGGTAGTACCCTGTGATACTCTTCATAAAAATGACACCTCTCTCCAGTCACCTTATTTAAGTGTTGTTTCCCGTTGTTGTTGAAGAGATTCCCAGAATGGGGAACTAAGACACTTGCATTCCCTTTGAAGGGTCTGTCCTTCACCAGAGAAGATAAGTCTTGAGAATACCCCCTATATCTCCTGTTTCACTGTCTTCAACCTTGAAGGAATGAGTATAATGAGCTAGCCTAATTTGGTGTTGTATTGTTTGAGTTCCTTCACTTAGTGATTTGAAGATTCTCATTCCACCAGGGATCCTAAAACTCTGCCATCATTTGTGAGTGTCTTTTTGCTATTAAGATTAGTTGCCTAGCCAGTTGGTTGTGGAGCAAACCTTCAATCCCAGCATCCAGGAGGCAGAGGCAGGAGGATCTCTGTGAGTTTGAGGCCAGCCTAATCTACAGAGCAAGTTCCAAGACAGCCAGGGCTACACAGAGAAACGCTGTGTCAAAAAATAAACAAAACTAACAAGACAAAACAAAAAAGAATAGTTGCATGCCTAGTATCTTTCGTTTCTTTATGTATGTATGTCATGTACAATACATTTATCATTATATTGATCTGAAAGTCTGTTGTTTTTCAACATAATTGTACTGTAGTAATTCTAGTGGTAAATTTACAAAAACAGATTTGTAGTTATGACTCTTCTAAGATTTCTTGTGTAATAAACATTAATTTTGAGCAGAAAGAGAAATACAGCATGTTTCTAGGCTTATCAAATCCTGCTAAGATCTTTGTAAACCTACAGCTTTAACTCTTCCTTTAAAGGAAAGCTAATAAAATAAAACTATTGTCAACATGACATTTCTAAGACAAATTAAATGTGATGGTGATACATTTATCTTAGTTGTCTTCTTAGATATCTTCTCTGTTTATTAAAAGGGGAATTTTCCAGGGCTTTACTTGACCATAAAGTAATACTAAATCACTAGTATATGCTAGTTGTACTCAAACAAAGGACACTTCTTAGTTCCAAAGTTGCTGAATGTTATTACATTGCAAAATAGCACAATGAGCAAGTTGGAAACAATGCTAAATTTTTTGGTGCTGGTATAATGTGAGCTCAGTTCTGACTGGTTTTGACATGTTTTATTTTAATTAATTATTTATTAGTTTGCACATTTATTTTGTTTAACTCTATGATGTCAACAATAACTACTTAAGAATTCTGGGAGATGAGGAATACTGCTCAGACAGTAGAGAGGTAACATATTGTGGCTAAAATTAATTCTTGGGAGAAATTATGATATATCTTACTAGAGATTATTTATAGACATACATTTTTCATAGCTGAGGCTTAAATGCAAAATTTTAGTAAAAATCTACTTTTGTTAACCACTTTCAGGGTCATACACTTCCCTCACAAATGTGTGGTAATCACAATGTATAAATAAAATCCTTGGAAGAGTATCTAAGAGGACAAATTGTTGTCTACAGTGTACCTATTTTTAATTAATTATGCACAAATAATAAATGAAATTGCTTAAAAATAATGGCTAGCGTTTGTATGTTATATACAATTGAAAAGTAAATATTCATTGAAAAATTATCACCGTTTCAAATTATTATTTCTTATTGTGACTCCTTTACTGAGTTTCTTAGAGTCATTATCTACAGTTAATAAATTATATGAAGTTTAAAACACTAATAATTTAAAGGAAAAAGTATTGCATCTGAGAAGAATATGATACACAAACATTTTTGGCAAGAAAATATCCGTATTGTGATACTGACTACATTGCAACTATAAATGTCTTTTGTGAAGTGGTTTATCTTTTTTTAAAACTCTTATTTGCTTTTTTAAAAATTTCTTACAATAAATTTGAATCATATTTAAAACTCAACTTTGCCCATATCTACTACACTTCACTACCTACTCAACTTCTTATTTTCATTTTAAACCCTTTCAAGACCAAATTGTGAGGCACAAATATTTTTGGTTGTGTGGTCCTCCACTGGATCATGGTTGTCTTTCCAGGGACTATATTCTTAGAGAAAATTGTCTCTCCCTCTCCAAGCAGCAAACAATTGCCAACAGCTCCATACCTATGCATAGAATCATGTGACCAATTCTCTTCTCCATACTGATATTCTGTCTGACTTTGTTTTGTACCAATTTTGCAGCTATTGTGAGTTCATGTACACAGCTTCAGAGGTGTATCCAGAATACAGTTTTTTTTTTGATCACCCATTGCTTTTGACTCTTACACTCTTTCTGTCTCCATCTTCCACAACAGTCTCTAAGCCTTGGGAGGGAGGGTGTGGTGTATATAGTCCTTTTAGAGCTGGCATTCTGTAATTTCTTAGATGAGGGTTGAGAGATGCTTTGATCTATGGGCATAACAATAATTCACGAGGAGATAGTATAGTATTATATCCCTTTAGCAGAATACAGTAGTAGGTTCTCTATTAGGCCCTATGAAAAGTCTAGTCAGAGTCCATCACGATAATGATGCCAAGAACGGATTTCACATTGTGGAGCGGGACTTAGATTGAATCAGACAGTGGTTGGTTACTTCCATGACGCTTTTGCCACTATACCAGTGGGAATGCTAGAGATTCATAGCTGGGAGTGATTAATGATTGGATTTCTCTTCTATCTTTTTTTTTTTTAAAGACGGGAGTAATGTTTATCCTACTTCACTCTTTTACTACTTTTCGATTCTACACGATTGCTTGAAGATATTCTTTCCATGATGACATTTAGAGGGCTTTTAATATCTTAGGCTATGATTTTTTCCTTTTCACCTCTTCTTTTCCCTCTATTTCTCTTCACACACATACACATAGAACAACCACCGAAATTATGGTAGACTTTTATTAAATCTCTCTCTTGTTTCACTTATTTATGCATTTGATGTGAAGTGAGGTGTATAAGAGAATGTATATGAGAATGGCATAAAATTTTCTCTTTGTTCATTATTCATTAGTAGTGTATCTACTATTGCCTTTTTTTTCTTCTTTATAACAGCCAGTGTGGAAGCTGGTCAGACAATTGTAACAGTCATATATCACAAAATATGAAGTATTTTTTTTCTCCAAAAATACAGGCTACTGAAGTAGAGAACTCTTATAAAAGCTTGGATGTGGTGTCAGAGTTTTACTTAAGAATGGGGATAATGACTTGTCATTCAGTGAATTATTAAGATTTGTATGCTTAGAATGATGTAATTTGGTTTTCTGTGCATGACTTTCAAAAATAATATGATCCCTTTTCTCTACTTTTAACCAATGCCTAGTCCATAGAAATGGAAATTAGCTGCAGCTGTGATTTTATGAATGGTTTCCTAGAAACTACATTGAAGTAAATTTCAATTCACAAATGAATTATATTTCTCTTTTAAGCAAGTGCAGATGGGAGATTCGTGAATGTTCATTGTAGCTGTCCAAATGCATTAACGACAGTTTTTGAAGATGATGGTCACATTTTTTTTTCAAGTTCAAGGTCACATTTAAGTAAGTACCACATTTACAAAGTGAACAAATGTACATATTTTAGTAATAGAAATCTTAGTAATCAACTATCAAAAGGAAGAAGCCATTCATAACACATTAAAACCTATTTTTAAAGAGTAATTCAAAGGTTCCTTGCTGTTTTTATTTACTCACAGGCTTGGAACACCCTTATCATCTTTTACTGCAGATGGCCATAGTTTATTTATTTTGAAAAATTTGGTTTTATAACACTCACTTACAGAAAGTGCTGATTGAGTTCTTCTTACTATAGACATGACATTCATAGTAGTCTCAGTGAAAACATTACGATCATTCAGAAAACATTTTTAATGTTTTTAATTTGTTAAAGGTACAGCAGATTCTAGTTACCAAATATACAATATGTATATAGTTTGTTTTTGTGTGCTCATCAGCATGTGAGTATGCTTATGTGTGTGTGCATGTGTATGTGTGTGTGTACACATGTGTGCATGTTGAAGCCATAGTTCAATGTCCAGTGTCTATCTTAATCCTCTTTACTTTCTCTTTGAGGCAGAGTCTCACTGAGTTTCACTAAGTCCCTGACTAGACTAATTCAACAGCAAGCCTCAGAGATCTCTACATTTCTGCTCCACCCTTCCTTCCTTCCTTCCTTCCTTCCTTCCTTCCTTCCTTCCTTCCTTCCTTCCTTCCTTCCTTCCTTCCTTCCTCCTTTCCTTTCTTCCTCTCTCTCTTTTTTCTTTTCTTTTTTAATGTGTTGATTTTGAAACAGTGTCTCTCTATATGGGCCTGGCTGTCCCGGAATTCACTATGTAGACTAGGCTGGGCTCAAACACAGAGATCCATCTTCCTCTGCCTCATGAATGCTGTGATTAAAGGTGTGTGCTGCTATGCCTGGCTACATAATTGGCTTTCTCATATGAGGACTAGGAACTGACCTCTGGGTCTCATAGTTGTATGGTAGGCACTCTTCTGTTCAAGTCATCTTCCCAGTCCCAAATGTATAATTTTGTGCGTCTGGAGAAAGCCATGATAATAAATCCTTATGATACTAAGCTGTTTAGGTATAATATAATATTGATTTTCCCTGACAAAAATTACATTCTTGTCTGTTGAAGAATTGCATTAGATGCATCATAATTTTGTGGCAAGATAAGAAAGATGATTTACAATATATTTAGTAAAGGATATTGAATTGAAATAACAGTAGTGTCCCCCATTAAGAATATTTATTTAGAATGAAAGAAAATTTATACTGGAAAAAGTTTTCTCTGATCTACCAATCATAAAATTTTATGTATTTTTAGATAAGGCCATATTTATCAGATTTGCAGATTAAACAAATCCTTTAAACATTAAATATGTTTTACCATAAGAATCTGGTTTTCAGGATTGCTTCACTGAAGAATTATCTATCCAATCAAATGGGAAATATTCCAATAAACATTGATTTATGTTCTGTGTGTGGATTCAAACTAGTAATAAACCTGAACAGAAATAAAATAAATAGAGATAAGCATTAACTGATACGCAGATCAACAAGCAGAAAATTCTTTATCGATTTCGAGAATGATGTGAGTATGTGGATGACTAATTTTGTTTTTAAAAAATTACTACTTAAATGGTTGCATATTCTCTTTGCTATCTATCAGTGGTTTATTTTCCTTCATTCATAGCAATCCCATAAGAAAAATTATAAATTCACTTTCTCAAATGGACTCTTTTACCTTTCCAACAGTCTCTGGTCTTTTTTTTTTTTTTCTCTCTTTTTTTGGTTTTTTGAGACAGGGTTTCTCTGTGTAGCTTTGCACCTTTCCTGGATCTTGCTCTGTAGACCAGGCTGGACTTGAACTCACAAAGATCCACCTGCCTCTGCCTCCCAAGTGCTGGGCTTTTTTTTTTTCAAATGCAATATAGAAACTTACAAACAAGCCTGAACTTCCCACATACAATTAGAGTCCAATGTGTTTAGAGTCTGATGTGTTCTATTGGACTAGGTAGAAATACATAATATAGATTTTTCAGGTAGGTATCACACTGTTCTAATGACTTATTTTGTTTTTCACATTAATGTAGCTTCTTAGTGTACTATTGTGGAGAATGACAAAGAAAGAACACCCCAGAAGAAATGTATAGAACAAGACCAGAAGAAAGGAGACAAGAGAAAGGCAGGAAAGGGAGAAAAAGAATCAATTGGAAATATATTCAAAGGGAAACTTGTGGGTAGCTTTTGCTCAAAATGAGGAATATTTTAATAAAGTAATCTAGTCTTTAAAATATGACCCATTTTAAGCGTAGTGAACTGCCTGTTACAAGATAGTTTTTAAAGCAGCATGCTGTGACTGAAATAGAGTGAAAATCCCCTTTGGCTGCAGAAACCAGGGTTCTTTTATAAGCATTCTTGAATACTGATAAGATAAGGGCTTTACAAATTAGCAAATCAAAGTAGGAATTGAAAATAAAATATACAGAGAGAAAGACGGCCAGAAGAGAAAGAGAAGGAGGAGACAGAATATTACAGCCCAAACTTGATGAAAATTGATACAAGCACTACAAAAGGACTTAGAAGGTCTAAGATGGGAAATGGAATATAGTTTGAGAAGCCTTCCATTCATTTTTGAAGTATAAGAATATGTAAAGAAACTCAATGAGGTGTGCCTCACTGTAGAATTTCAGGATGGTATAGATTTTATATATTAAAGTAAATAGGCAGAGAAGGCATTAGGAAGTTTACAACATGTAAATATCAAGGTGAAATTTTTTTTTAAAAAAAACTACTGGTTTGGAATAGAGATAAAAAGTGCTTATGTTAAGTTATAAAAAAGAAGAACACAGAAAAAACTGCTTTTATTATATAGCAGTAGGAGGGCAATTGGAGACTGAGTTTGTGTTGGGGACATGAGGAGAATAGAGTGGTAAAGGAGGAATTGGCTGAACATGAAGAATGCTGTTCATTTTACTGTTTGTATATTCATAGATTTATTGGGTTTTGAGATTGTACTGGAAACCTTTATGGGAAAAAATGTCTATCATATAAATATTCCACAACAGTGAAAAGTATAGAGAATCACAGACATAGAGATACAAATCTCTACTATGGGAGTGAGAAGTCAACTTGGCAAAAACATCATCATAAAATCAGAGACAATTCCACATGTAATGGAAATTGAAAGCTCTCCCACACAGTCTGTCTGTCCGTCTGTCTGTCTATCCGCCCATCCATCTGTCTGTTCATCATCTATCTTATCTATCATCTATCATTAGTCTATCTGTATATCTATCTATCTATCTATCTATCTATCTATCTATCTATCTATCTACCTACCTACCTATCTATCTATCATGAATCTTTCTATCTGTTATTTATATGTTTGTATATGTGTAAACTTCAGATGTACAAGAGATATGTTTCATGTGCAAACAGGAAGTCCAGTAGCATTGTTACGTTGATGAAAATAGGGAAGTATTTTATAGAATTGATTGTCAACACTGTCACATATTATAATAGTTAACAAGTCAGAGGATTGGCCAAGAAGTTCAACATTGCACTAATTGGAATGCATGGGTTATTTAAAAAGAAAAAGATGTGTGGAGGGGAGAGGTGTAGGGGTAGTAGGATGTGGGGAATGATAAGTGGATTTGTGCAAAGTATTGATTTGTATGTGTATGACATTCTCAAATAATAAATAAATTTAAAATATAAGTAAATGAAAAATAAGCAGGAAATAAACAACAATAATAAAGTACTTAGGAATAAAACTAAAAACATATTCAGAAGATGCTACCTACCTTGCAAGAAGAAGATGGCAGATGGATTTCAAAATTAGAAAAAAAAATAGACCTGTAAGTGTAGACACTTAGGTTTATGTTGCAAAACAATCTATGAATTTATGAAGATTCTAGAAAAGACTGGATTTTTCTTTTTTTTTTTTTTTTTGAGACAGGGTTTCTCTGTGTAGCTTTGCGCCTTTCCTGGAGCTCACTTGGTAACCCAGGCTGGCCTCGAACTCACAGAGATCCGCCTGGCTCTGCCTCCCGAGTGCTGGGATTAAAGGCGTGCGCCACCAACGCCCGGCTAGGACTGGATTTTTCTAAGTTGTCTTTCTAAGGAGTGTTAATTTACTATGACCTTTGCACTTTTTATTTTATAATATATAATTGTATTATTTTCTATTTAGCAATAAAACGTATTCTAAAAAGATATTTTGTCTGTCTGTAATATAGATAGATCTGACACAATTCATTTCTCATAATGCTATAATATTCTAGACTTTAACAAGAATTTAAGTATTTGATCTTCTTTGTGTTGAAGCATTTCAAATTATGGATTAATAGGAAGTGAAGGTATAAAGTATAAGAACATATCTACAAAGCTATCTTTTTAAAAATATCAGACTGCATCTCTTTTAATGTTAGACTGTATCTATTTTTAGCCTAACATCCTCATTTTCTTCTACACATTTCATGTATTAGTCATATAAAAGTGAATAAAATGATGTAGCTGTGCTGAAGAGGACAGGATAGAGACCATGAGAACACAAACCCACACAAAGAATAATAGGCAACCAAGGAATGCTGTGAGTGGGAGAAATGGTCTTCTCAAGGGAAGAAGAGCACACATATTTGTTGACCAAAATCAAATGGTCAGCCCCAAAAACATACGCACATAGGTAACATTATTAAGACTGAGTAAGTAGTGTTTACATATTTAGGGATGTATATGTATACATATATCCATGTAACAACAATTAATGAAAAAAGATCATGAATTCTGAAAAGTGAAAAAAGGGATATATCTAAGGGTTTGGAGGGAGGAAAGGAAGAGGAAATGTAGTTATAGTATAAGTTTCTGCTTTGCTGTAATAGTACCTAAATTTGAGAATTTTAAGAATAGAGCATAACATAATTTTAAGAATATAACATAGATATCCTGGAAGATGCTAGTTAGCAATGTTGAGAACCAACATTAAATTAATTAAGTTAAATCTGTACTGTACTTTAAGCTCACAAGACCAAAACAGAGGGATCTATGTATTTTCTCTTTGATATCTTCTTATTTAACTAAGCATGTTCTATAAGCAGGTCATCTGTCTGTCTCTGTCTGTCTGTCGGTCTGTGAAGAACACATCTCCAACTGATGCCACTCTTACTCCACTTGACATATAGTATATCTTAAATGATGTTCAATATCTCAGTGTAATAGTGCCTCCTGATGATCTCAAAACAGTGGTGACCCAAATATAACCCCGGGTGATGCACAGCTGAGCAGATCAGAGCACATTCAGTCCTTTAGCAGAACTCCGACCAGTCAACTTTTAGTCACCATGATAGTGTTCATCAAAGTAACACGTAAGAGAAAAAGACGGGAAGTGTTGCAAGCAACTTGTAATGTGAAAGTCATTGATTTCTTTTCTTTTCTTTTTTTTTTCTTTTTCTTTTTTTGGTTTTTCAAGACTGGGTTTCTCTGTGTAGCTTTGCGCCTTTCCTGGATCTCGCTCTGTAGACCAGGCTGGCCTCGAACTCACAGAGATCCGCCTGCCTCTGCCTCCCGAGTGCTGGGATTAAAGGCATGCACCACCACCGCCCAATTTTTTTTCAATCATGTTAAAATGATATTGACAGATATTCTCAGAAAAAAAATATATGACTCAATGATAAAACAACAAAATAAACCTCACAATTGGGGCATGCAACAATGTCAAATATCAGGATGTGATAAAATAACTCTACCCTTGTCCAAAGTAGAAAGGCAGAACATTAATCAACCTCATGGGAAATTAATTACCAAAATGAGTTTTAGGCATTAGAATGTTGTAAAGCAGAAAATATATATTTTACTGTATGACAATCCATTATTTTGACATTGCAATTTTTAACCTCAACCTTTGTGTACTAAGTAAAAAAATGTGAAGGTACTTTGAAATACTGTGACCTGAATTTAAGCACCCATTTAAAAAAATAAAAGCAGTGTTTTTCTTTCAAATTATAATTTTCAATCAGTTTTACTTATCTGGATAGTGTTTAATTTTTCATAATTTTCTGTCTATAAATACAGTGTGTTGTAGTATGCAACCCATATCATGAGCCCAGGTGTCAGCAAACCTCTGCTGACACCTGGGCTCATGATCATGTACCTGCATGCAGAGGCACACATCTACACATAAAAATAATTAAGAATAAATTTAAAATTGTAAGTTTTAAGTTATTTAAATTATAGTTATTGATTTTTCTGTATCTAGCTTTATATTGTATACCTGCTGTTACTTTTCCCTTAATCCCTTAGCCACATACTATTAATTTCTTTCTCAAGAAAAAGAAACAATACAGCAGTAAACCACAATGTTCTCATACATATGTGTACTTAAAGAAAATGTTTGAAAAATGTGAAATTGAATTTTTCACTGTCATCAGATTTTTAAATCCTGTTGGATATTCTAGGAACTTTTCAACTACTGAGAATGTCAGATTAAAAGAAAATGCTATTGCAATGAGGAACAATGACAAGATATTCAAAATTCAAGGAAGGAACATAGTTTTTTTAACTTGCCCAGGTTCTAATAGGCATTTGGGGGAAGAGATGACTCAGTCGATTTGGAGCCAACTGGGTTGGACTCTGCCTACAGAGCAGGGTTGCCTCTGGGTTTTCTCCTTTTGTGCCAGGAGCCCAGAAGGCTCTGGTGGACACATGATGAGTCCTGCTCAGGACAGCTGGAGAGGAACATTGCAGAGACACACTTGTGGTTCATGGATCCGGAGATGGGAGGGAGTGTATGATCAAGAATTCACAGCATTTGTACACAATTAGGATAGCACATAAAGGGGCCTTATCAGCAAAATATATCGTTGCCATTGTTAATTTCTACAGATGCTGTTCGAGAGCTAGCATTTTGTACCATTCTGTGTAGAGCACTGATCACAAATACTTTTGCTCAGCTTGAAACAGAATCATATTTTAGGCTTTATACTCTTAGATTAGCATTTATACACGATAGAATTATGATGAAAACGTCAATATAAACGTTAAACAGTTTAACAAAGGTTTGACTATTTCCTCAGTTTTATTTGTATCTATCTATTGCCTTTGGGTTTCAATTATGTTTTATTATAGTGAAGAATGGCCAATAGTTAAAAATCATTTTATCATCTTGAGTTATAGAAACATATTTCAATACTTTCTAAATTTTAAGATCACAGGACCACATACCCACTAAAATTAAAAGAAAAACAGAGAGTAAATTTTTTTTCATGTAAAATATACCAGGCCTGTGATGATTAGTCTTGGTTTACCAATTTTGCCCTTGAGAAGTGTCTGGCCAGTTAGTAGTTCTCACTTCTATATGTGGTTTTGAGGATGCTTCTAGAGTAGATTAACTAATTGGGGGAGACCAGCCCTTCACATGGGCACTGAAATCTCACAAGTTGGTGGCCTAAATAGAACAGAAAATAAAAACCAAACAAACAAACCATGAGGTGGGAAAAAGAAAAGGTCCAATTTCACAAGAATATCTTCTCTGTCTACTGCCCATCCTCACGGGCATGCCTTCTCTTCTTGCCCATCCTCACAGGCATGCCTTCTCTTCTTGTTACCCATCCTCACAGGCATGCCTTCTCTTATGCCAATCTTCACAGGTATGCCTTCTCTGTTTACTGCTCATCCTCACAGACATGACCTCTCTGACTTTTACTGACTGCCCTGAGCTGCTTAGCTCTACCCTGCTCCCTCTCATGAATGAATAAATCCTATAAAACTGAGCAAAAATAAATCATTTCTATTGTAAATTGTTTCTCAGGTCTTGTCATTATAATTAAATATGATAAAATTATTACAGGATTTTCAGATCAAAGCTCCTCCCGGCCTTAATCAGAGAAGCTTGTCTTTGCAGTGAATGATGGTGAATTCAGTGACTCATTGTTGCACACGATGTTGAGAATAAATGAGAGATAAGTACTCAGTCATAAATAAGAAATCTAGATCACCCGTTCTAAAGTCCAGGGAATACTGCAAAAACGGAAGTGGGAAAGAAGATAAAAGTCAAGAAACAGAGAGAAGTGTTAGGAAATGCCACCTTCTGGACCAGACACAGCCTTTGTAATCATGAACTCACAACACCTGCAGATGTCTGCATTGGGTCTGCACAAGAAGAGGCCTTTTAGCAATCAGGCATGGAGTTAGGAAAGGCTGGGGGAGAGGAGCTACCCAACACTGATGAACTATTTGCTACTGATAAATTCTGAGGGCAAGAGGTCATTAATTTAGTTGTATAGCCACTGGTGACCTCATCAGACTTCAGGGCTTGGTTTTAATTCAATAGTCACACTGACAGCTCTGGTTAAACTAAACTGGTCACAGAACAATCCGAGAAAAGGATTTGTGTGGGATATAAGGTTGGGCACTGTGGAGGTTTGATAGGGATGGAAGGAAATCAGAGAGAGTGAGGTAAGAGGGTACTGTGTATGTGTGTATAATTATATATGAATTTTCAGAGAAGAAAGAACAAATAAAATTCACTCTGATAAGTACAGCTAACTACCATATTATTACAGTTAGGGCATATAGAATTTCTATAGCTCAATAAGAAACAATAATAAAAACACAAAGAAGAATGTTTAAAATTGAGGGGAATTTCCAACGTGAATATAGTAAATATAACAAAATAAGCATACACAAATGGTAAAACCCAACAATAATAATAATAAAACATGGCTAGGTGTTGGTGGTGCATGCCTTTGATCACTGCAGAGGCAGAAGCAGGCAAATCAATGACTTTGAGGCCAGTCTGGTCTCCAGAGTGAATTCTAAGACAGCCAGAATTACACAGAGATACCTTGTGTTGAAACAAACAAAAAAACAGACCAAAAACCAAAACAACAACAGCAGATCTGAAATAAACAAATAGATAAATAAATAGATAAAGATAATTAAAGCTGATGTAATTATATAAGAAAATACCAATATGCAATTCTACATAGGGTTTTGATTTTTTATACTATTTACTTCAGTATATGAAGTTTATCTAAATCAGCAAAAATATAAATAATTAGCTGCATCTACTAACATCTTTTCACAGCATTGTTTGTATAATATTAGAAATTACTAAAGGCTATGAGATTGGATACTAACTGAGTTAGGATCTTTGTTGTTGACAAATTATGAAGCCTCAAGAACAAACATGTCTACAATATTTAAAACACTGGAACTTTCTTCTATGAGTAAAGAAGTTCTTATCTAAGTGGTTTAACATTATACAGATCACCTGTGTGTGTGTGTGTGTGTGTGTGTGTGTGTGTGTGTGTGTGTGTGT
>CABHPR010124317.1:0-24970 GCA_902168415.1 Peromyscus melanophrys | reverse complement strand
TGTGGGCAGCAGGACTTGGACCCACCAGGACAGAGCACTGGTGGATGCTGGCCTCCCGGGAGGACGCTTTTCCAAAGACCAGGCCCCAGGACCTCTGTGCTTAGCGCCTCCTACACACACCCATAGTGTCTGTGCAGGTCAAGCAAGACCAAGGGTGGAAAGGGATTTGTAGAATACACACATCTACATAAAGAGGAGGGGTTTTAGGATTATTCATCAGGGAAGTGAATAACTGATTAGAGTCAGGAACACGGCCACAGATCTGAAGGACTGGGTTGTATCCTCAGCTGCAGAGGGACAGAGAAGTACAGGGAATGGCTTCCAAGATCTGGGCTATCAGGCTCAAAGGGCAGAGCATGTGCCACGGGGGTGGGGTAGGGGGTACGAGTGTGAGGAATGGATAGGGTGGGGATGGGGATGTGGGCATGCACTGGCCTGCATCCCACCAGCCATGGGCAGGGCTTCAGGGAGGGTGTTGAGTGCAGAAGGGCTGTATGCAAATGTCTGGTGCAGAAGGGCTGTATGCAGGTGTCTGGTGTTGAGTGCAGAAGGGCTGTATGCAGATGTCTGGTGCAGAAGGGCTGTATGCAGGTGTCTGGTGCAGAAGGGCTGTATGCAGATGTCTGGTGTGTGCAGAAGGGCTGTATGCAGGTGTCTGGTGCAGAAGGGCTGTATGTAGATGTCTGGTGTGTGCAGAAGGGCTGTATGCAAATGTATGGTGTGTGCAGAAGGGCTGTATGCAGATGTCTGGTATTGAGTGCAGAAGGGCTGTATGCAGATGTCTGGTGCAGAAGGACTGTATGCAGATATCTGGTGCAGAAGGGCTGTATGCAGGTGTCTGGTGCAGAAGGGCTGTATGCAGATGTCTGGTATTGAGTGCAGAAGGGCTGTATGCAGATGTCTGGTGCAGAAGGGCTGTATGCAGGTGTCTGGTGCAGAAGGGCTGTATGCAGGTGTCTGGTGTGTGCAGAAGGGCTGTATGCAGATGTCTGGTGTTGAGTGCAAAAATGCTGCAGTACACATGTGCTTAATCTCGTGGCTGTTCAGGGAAACTGAAAAAAGCAAATAAGGTCTATTCGTTGCTGACCAAATTTCTATGAGCCAGTGGTGAGGACAAGGAAAAAAAGGTGATCATTAAAAACCTGATATTTGCCGGGCGTTGGTGGCGCACGCCTTTAATCCCAGCACTTGGGAGGCAGAGGCAGGCGGATCTCTGTGAGTTCGAGGCCAGCCTGGGCTACCAAGTGAGCTCCAGGAAAGGCGCAAAGCTACACAGAGAAACCCTGTCTCAAAAAACAAAACAAAACAAAAAAAAATTTTAAAAAAAAGAATTACCCCTGATATTTGCAAGCCTTTCCTATATGCTTTCCGTGGACTCTTCCCATCCCTTTTGGAATCCTGCAGGGTATGAACCTGGCTGTCTATAGACTGTGGGAATCTCACATGCGGATGGTACGGGCTACCACACAGCTCCGGCTCCATGGGATATCCTGAATGACCTGTCTTTGGACAAGGTCAAGAGAGGAGATGCTCACTCTCAGTGGTTCTCGGGCTTTATCTGAGCTCCCTCATCTCTCCTGTGGTCGGTCACTCTGCTGTAGGCCTGGGAGGAGCTAGACCTGGCCGGGCCCCACGTCGTCCACCTACCTTTGCACAGGTAGTAGGAGCCCACAAAACTGGTTTTGGTAGGCCGGGGCCGGATGCGCTTCCAGATCTGGTCCTCAGAGCTCCGGAGTCGGCCGAGAAGGACATCCCTTTTGCACTTGTGTTCAAGGCCCTCGCGGTAGGTGTAGTCTCCGGCCCTGGGGCCTGTGGGCAGGGTACACAGGGATGCAACTCCAGAAAAACCTGCACACCCTCATCTGGGTCTCTGCAGCTCCCACTGTATCTCCCCGTATGTCCTTGTAGGAAGAGAGAGGACTTGGGAAGCCCTCCAAGGAACCCACCACAGGCCCTAACAGGCCTGGACCTAATAGTGAGTCTGCTCATCTCAGTGCCTCTCTAGACTTGTGAAGACAGTGACAAAGGGCAGGTCCTAATCAGGGCCCACCCCTTCCTTTCCTGCAGGGGAGGGCCTTGCTCTCCTAGAGGAATCTCCCACGGAGACACAGGTACTTTCAGGCCTGGCTTCCACACTCCTGGGATCCCCAGCATCCCCAGGGCAGAGGGGTGCTGCTGCTCATGTGAGATTACCTGTTTTAGGGTAGCATAGCTGGCAGGCCTGCTTGAATTCATGGGTGGCAGCCAGAGGGTTCTTGATGAGCAAGGCGGTGTTGGGCATGGAGGGCTCCGGCTATAATGGGAGGATGTTGGCCATCTTGGGCCCTGAGTGGTACCTGGACCACCAGGGCCAGCCAATGCGGTAGGGGATAGGTATGGTTTTTGATCCCTTCCTCCAGTCTGTTCTACCCAGTATCAGAACTGTAGCCTAGGACCCTCTTCCACATCTTCCCAGACCCTGTATTATATACTACAAGAGCCCAAAACACCAGGACCAGTCTCCAAAGCCTCTGGGCTAATGGGGGACAATGAGTAGACGCCATCTTGGCCCCAGAGTGTTTCCTTGAACTAAAGGTCAGCATGAAAGTAGAGAAATGGCAGTAGGCTTGTTTAAGGGCTCTGCCCCTGCTCTCCCTGCAGGGTCCCAGAAATCAAGACAGGAAAAGTAGACCCAGGGAGAGCCGGTGGTTTTTCTAGGGCCACACAGCTGGCATCTAAGCCGAAGTGGGCGTGCATGCTGCTCACTCGTGGTCCAGTGCTCTTTTGAACCCAGAGGAGGCTAAGCCTGGAGATCAGACACATCACTGACACTAGGGACCTCCCGATGGCTGCTGAGTCTTATTCTAACACAAGAGGGTAAGGAGTGCCCTATGTGTGCTCTAGCGTAAAGCAGTGGAGGAAGGGCCAGGAGATCACTTGGGGCTGGTCTGTTCTGAGGGTACTCCTCTTGGAGGATACAGCATCTCGCCAATGCAGAGGGCTCACCTTACCCCCGATCTGGGGCTCATAACCCCAGGATGAATAAGAGGCCCGGTCTGGGAGTCCCACTCAAGTTACTCACCGAGGGGGCTGGCTTCTGAGTACTGCTTGGGGGACGGTGGTCCTGTGAGCTGGTCTCTTCTAAGAAAGAAGACACAGGAGTCACGTGCCCTAGTACAGGGAGCATGAGGGGCCTTTCTAGGATGCCCATATATTTCTGCCTCAGAGAAGCTCCATGGGCCCACCCTCCTATTTTCATGATCGCAGCCCTGGAGCAAAGAGGCTCCAACATGTCCACCCTTGCTTATGCCTTCTGAGGCTTCCTGTTGCCTGTGGGAGAAAGTCCACACTTACAGCTTAGCTCACAGCGAGACCATGGCTCACACACATTTCCCTCAGGACCCCTGTTCTGGCCCTCAGCCAGCCCCTGATCCTCCACCAGACAGATCCTATGCTTCCAAGCCATCAGGTCCTCCAGAAGGAATCCCAGACTCCTCTCTACGGCTGCCATCCCATGGGTCCCTCAGTCATGAGTGCCCTAGACAATCTCTGACCTCCAAAAGCCAACCCTATCAAGGCCTGGTCAATTTTGTACGTCTCTGGCTCCCAGCCCAGAGAAGTGCTAAGGGAGCTCATGACCTTACATCAGGATTATCTCCATGGGACCTGAGTCTGGAGGGTTAGGACTCTGGAGGGCTGGGCAGAGCACCAGAAGGAGTCACTAACACAGCTCTACTGTTTGATCTAGAACGAGGATACCCAGCCCGAGACTCGGTCTCCAACAGCGCTGAGCAAAGCAGGGATAGGACGGTATGTACTGCTCTGGACTGTGATGGGGACAAGCGCATGCACTCTGGGGGCACAGAGCTGCAGAGATCAGAGACGGAGCAGCACTGTCAAGGGAGTCGAGGGAGAGCGGACCCACCAAGGCCTCACCTATGAAGGAGTCAGGCTTGTCCAGGGAGCCTCGGGCTGACCCAAAGCTGTCGAGGGCATCTAGCCGAGCCTCGGAGTACGGTAACAGATCCAGGGGGTCCAGCGTGGGCCCTGGAGGGTCAAGGGCATCCAGCACAGAAGCAGCCAGCTTCCTGGAGGGGTCCATGACAAGGCCAAAGGAGGCAGGAGGCAGTGGGCTGGACACGGGGATGGAGCCACCCACCACAGGTGGTAACAGTGGGGTCCCACCAGGAAACACAGGGATCAGCTGAGGCAACTCACTAGGCACACCACTGCCAGGCAGGCCACCCTGGACCAGAGACTGCAAAGCGGGGACAGAGCCAGGGGTCAGAAGAGAACGTGACCGGCCAACCCTGTGGGGGTGGGGCACTCCAGGAGCCAGTGTTTCCTCCACAGCCTGGCCTTAAAAGCTGAGGAACTGCAGCTCGGCTCAGTCCCTCCTGGAATCTGTTCTGAAGACTCTGGCAAGACCCTCGGTTTCCCAACTGTGATGTGAACATGGGGCCTTCCCTCGCCTCTTCATGGGACCACGGGCTTCTAAGTGAGTGACGGGCTTACAGGGACAGAACAAGAAGTCAGCAACGTGGCTCACCAGAGAGTCCAGGAGGGTGTCTAGTTCCGGACCAAACACATCCGCATCTGAGAAGTCGTCCAGGCCCTCCGTGCTGAGGAGTGTCCTGCTGCTGCCGTCCAGGGGGGCCAGTAGGTCCAGGACATGAGGGAACAGGGGCATTGTGGGAGGGGAGGGGAGCAGGGCCAGGGGGCCTCGTAGGTCCACGTAGCAGTCTGTGGAGGGGGTGGGCTCAGTAGCTGAAAGGGCCCTGTGTGGTGGGAGTGTTACCTAGTCACTAAGCCAACAGCTTCCCTTCTTCCCCAGTTCCACGGGGACCCGCTTTCCCTAGTCCCTGCCCCAGTGGCGGTGGCCCAGAAGTAGTCAAGGAAGGAAGACCGCCTGGAGCTGGGGGGTCCTGATGGCCCTGGCTCCACTCAGATACCCAGCAATGTCTCCTGTCTCTTGGGCTAGAAGTGCCTTCTTCGAGCACTTATCCGAGGAAAGGAAAGGACTCTTGAGATGTGGTACTCGACAGGGGCAGGCATGGATGAAGGAAAGGGACCAGCTGAGGAAGTGCCCCTTCCTGTCCTGCCTCAAGGAAGCCCCTAGGTGTCCCACTCTCCAAAGCTGAGACAGTACCTGTTTCGATGTCATCTATGGATCCCAATCCGTTAGAAGTTCCCTGTGGAGAGGAAGGTCAAGTGAAAGATGTATGAAGAAATGGCCACAGGGCCCCACGCATTTCCACATGGCTAAGCCAATGGCTACTCACTGAGGAACGAACACCTATCATACCTGCAGCTGGCCTTTTCAGGCAGGGTCTGGGCAGGAATGGGCTGGGAGAAGTGTAGAGTAAACTAGTCCAGTAGGTGTACTTCCGGGGAGCAGTGGCCCCAGAGAAGGGGTACACCTCTGAATCTCCGTTTCCTTACGGGAGTCCTATCCATACCCTGAGGCAAGGGTTTTTTTTGTTTGTTTGTTTGTTTTTTTCTTTTTTTTTTTTTTTGTTTTTTTTTTTTTTTGTTTTTTTTTTTTTGTCTTTGAGAAAGGGTCTCACTATGTAGCCCTGGCTGTCCTGAATTTCACTATGGAGATGAACCTGGCCTTGAACTCAGAGATCCACCTGTCTTTGCCTCCCGAATGCTGGGATTAAAGGTTGTGATAAGGATTTATCAAGTCCTCCACCTCACAGACAGTTTCTAATTCAAAGACAAGGGTGTACCCTCTCCCAGATTCAGCCCCCCAGCCTCATAGGAAGCTTCCCTCCCTCCAAGGAGAGTATTATCGGAGGTGGAATTCAATCCCCATTGCATAGATGGTCAGGGAACAACCTGACCAGTAATCAGAAGAGCCATTCCCTAGGCCACAGGCCTAGTTCCTCCTCAGAGGGTTCAGAAGAATCTGAACTTTGCAGCTGCGCCTGTTGGGGTCAGATTCTGAGAGCACCCTTTGGGCTGGGGGAAAGGCTGGAGTTTGCTCTCTGGTTTGGCCGTCACTCACCCTATCTGGACTTATTTCCTTGTCTGTAAAATAAGGATACAGAGCCACACTGCGTGGAACTGTCACAGAGAAAAGGCACAGAGTGGGGGGGGGGGGGACTGCCACACAAGCAGTTCTCTGAACTTATCATGGGTATAAAGTGTGCTATCAGGAGGCCGGCTTGAGTAGTTTACCAGCCTCCCTTCTTGGTCCCCAGTGAACTCCTCTGCCTTGTTTCAGCCATGAGGGACACAAGTCATTTCTCAACCCTGAATACACTCCCTCTTTTCCCTGATGCCTCCACCATCCAGCAGAACCTTGTGAGGCCCAGGATGGCCTGTCTCCTTCATGTTCCTGTGGAGAAGGCCCAGACACTCAGCCTTAGCCACCCTCTCTAAGGTCAGTAGTCGAAGTAATTACAGCACAATCCATCCAGCACCCTGCCTCACCTACTGTTTCAGCCAGCACTCTGTGAGATGCTCACAGCTTCCATTCTTGGGTCAGAGTAGGGCTGTGTGACTAAGGCCTGCCTTGACCCTGTCCGGTCTATGGTTCCTTGGGACCAGGCATTCTCCCAGCCCCACCCCTGAGCCTGCCCACCGATCACACAGTGAGTGCGTGTACATCTGTTCCCCAGGATTTGTGTACACCACAGATAAGTTGCACAGACCAAGGCTACCGTGCTGAGCAAGGAGCTGCTTTTCCCACAGTGTGTACAGGAAGGAGTTGAGGGGGAAACAAAGGAGCCCAGGATGAATGCTTCTACGGAGAGCTGGGATTCTCTCGATCAGTGCTGCCTAGGCCCTGCAGGACAAAGGGACCTCCCAGCCCTCCTGCTGCCCACACTGTCCAGGCTTCTCTCTTCATGCCCTTTTGCAGAAACCTACTAGTAACATTCACTTTGCAATAAAGGCCTCAGATAGCCAAAGCCCTGAGGGAAGGGGTGGAGTGGCTACCTCAGAGACAGGATGCTCTCAGAATCTGACTCCCAACGCATGCTCAGACTCTCCTGAACCCTGAGGAACTATACCAGTGGTCTAGAGGGTATCTCTTCCTCTCCTGACTACAGGCCTCTGCTCAGGCTGCTCCCTGGCCTGTGAATCCCGTTCTCTCTCTACCTGGCTTAAGCTGTTCCCCCCGCTCTCCATGGGGTATTCCACTCTGCTTGGGCTTCTCACAGACCTCCACAACTGTGACCGGTCTTGACCTTTGTGGCTGTGGTTCAATGTACCGATAAGGAGACCGAGGTTGGTGAAAAGTGCGGTAGGGGTTGGGGGCCTTCGTGGTCCACTGCCTGGGGTCACCCCAATGGGTGACTCCAGAGCTCTTGGAACTGGATGAAGGGAGACAAGTTGGTACGAAGTTGGGGGAACATTTGGGGTCCTGGGCCACATCCTACCTGATCCGTCAGGCCAGCCGGGGTGCCATTACTAAGCAGAGAAAATGTTTCCAATTCCTGCCAGAGATTGGGGAGAGGTGGACAGAGATCAAGACAGTGGACACAGGCAAAGCATGCCACCCAGCCAGGACAGCACAGAGACCCTGACACCAGCTGTGGGGTCTTCGGTGCCACCCAATGCTCCCTAGCTGTGGGACTGCCGCTGCCACCGGCTCTGGCTCCCAGGGTCACGTTGGGATTTTTTTTTTTTAGTTTTTTTTTTTAGTTCCAACCTGGGCAGAGGATCTAAACACACACATTCCTGCGGCGCGCCGGGCACCATCTCCTGTGTTATCTTTTTAGTCCTCCCACGAGCCCCCTTAGGTGGACGTAATTATCTGTCTTCCGGATGTGGCAACTGGTGGGAACATGCACTACCGTGTTCAAGGTCAGGCCAGAAAAACTTAAGCCATATGTTCTGGGACATGCAGTTTCCAGACACACGGCAGGTGACCTATGGGGACGTGAAGGAGGCCAGCAGACAGGAACATTCAAACAGGCACCGTGAGGGGAGCGCTTGGGAACGCGAAACTGAAGGACGCCACGGTCGACTTGGGCCGTCTCCAGGGTGGTTAAAGGGAGGTGTTTTAACAGCTGGTGTCTAAGGTGAGCTGGGAGCTTTGGCTGTTCTTTCCTCTTGCCCAAGGTCCTGCTGCTCATTCCAGGGCTTTCAGCCAGCAGGGAGAAAGGTCACCTGATGCCATTCCCTCTGTCCTTACCAGGCTCTGGCTACCTCACTCAGGGTCCGTCCAGTGCCCGGTCCCTCCCGTCACACCCCTCTTCTGTATGCCTACCCCAGCTCCCACCTACCTGGGGTCTCTTATATGCCTTCCGCACCCGCAGCCCAAGCTTCTGCGCCAGCTCCTGACCCAGCTGAGTGACATTTTCATCCTGCAGAAGGCAGGACACGGGGTTAGATACAACCGGGGGGTTAGGCAGCCCCCGGTGCACAGAGCTGGGCTCCTGGACATCTCTGTGTGGCCCTGGGAGGTGACACTGGCTTTCCAAGTCACATGCTAGGAACAGTGGGGGAGGGGGTAAAGGAATAGATGTTTTTGTCTTTTTCCAGCTTATCGCTGAGACAGGGAGTCTCTGTGTTGCTCGGCCTGGCCTTGAACTCCTGGATTACGGGTACAGCCCACTGTGCCGGGCTGTCTGCAATTGTTATTTATTTTCTAGTGATGCTAGGAGTCAAACTATGTTGTTTTCTGTTTTGTTTTTTAGTTTTTTCGAGACAGGGTTTCTCTGTGTAACAGCTCTGGCTGTCCTGGAACTCTCTCTGTAGACCAGGCTGGCCTTGAACTCACAGAGATCCGCCGGCCTCTGCCTCCCAAGTGGTTGTTTTCTGTTTTAACCCTGACAAGGTCTCTCTATGTGGCCCTGGCTGTCCTGGAACTCACTCTGTAGACCTTGTTGGCCTCCAACTCACAGAGATCTGCCTGCCTCTGCCTCCTAAATGCTGGGATTAAAGGCCTTGGCCTCCATGACCCGCTAATACTGTTTATTAATTTCTTTTTCTTTGTAGAGTTGGGGGATAGGCCCAGAGCCTTGCACATGCTAGGCAAGGACTCTACTGCTGGCCACACTCCCAGCCCTTAACTATCTTATTTCTAGAATTCAGCAATGACAGTGAGTGAGGACGCTCCTTGACTGTGCTCACTCTCAGCCCCTTCTCGGTGTGTGTGTGCGCGGGAAACCATGCTGCTGGTCTGGCGCTTCTCTTCAGATCTTTTCTAGAAGGCCTTGGAAAGAGGAGGACAGGAGTCCTTGTACAGCCACCAGGCCAGAGATAAAGCAGAAGGGACGTTTCTTTTTTTTTTTTTTTTCCGAGACAGGTTTTCTCTGTGTAGCTTTGGAGCCTGTCCTGGATCTCACTCTGTAGACCAGGCTGGCCTCGAACTCACAGAGATCTGCCTGGCTCTGCCTCCCGTGTGCTGGGATTAAAGACGTGCGCCACCACTGCCCAGTCCAGGAAGGACATTTTATGGACATGAGCTGATGTGTGGGAAAAAAAGCAAGTGCTTTGTTCAAGGTCACACTGGAGCTCGGGATGGTAACAGACCTAGACTCCAGGGTTGTTTCAGAGTCACCAAAGGGCAGGTCTTGATCGGTGCCTGTGTGGACACCATATAGTAAATACTTATAAAGTGACCAGATGGCAGAGTGGGGCACATGTCCGTTTCAGTGAACGGATGCTGGTGGGCGGGGAGGACATACATGTGAGTGTCAGGCAAGCTCTCTGTTGGTCATTTCTCTTTGTCACTTCCCCACCCAGTGACAGCCCCGACACCACCATCTCTTCATTTTGAAAACGGGGATAAGAGCACCAGTTTCACGGCACAGGGCTGTTCGAGGATGAGGTATGTTATACACTCACAGTGCGGTTTTAGCAACGGTGACACACAATCCCAGCTCGTAAACTATAGCCAGCATCCCCAACCTCCTACGGCAGAGGAGGAAGCCACAGCTCAGGAGGATGCGGTGGCATGGAGCACGGGAGGATGGAGCACGGGAGGGCCAGGACAGATGCATGGGAGACAGGACTCACGTGGGGAAGGGCGAGGGAGCACCGGCTGCTGCATTCATAGGCCTCTTTGTGACGCCCCAGCTCGTTGAGGGCACGTGCCTTGCGGAACAGTGCCCTGATACTCTCGCTGTCCAGGTCCAATGCCTTCTCACTGTCCTCCAGCGCCTTCTCATACAGGCCCTAGGGGAGACAATCAGGTGGCCCAATGGTCAGCACCTTTAAACCTTGGGAGAGAAAACCTACTGGTCAGCACCTTGACCCTTGGGACGGAAAGCGTCCTCACTTTCCGGCAGGAGAACAGCAAGGGGGACGGCCTCAGGGACCAGGCTGAGGAGCTTCAGGGCAGAGGTAAGGGCGACAGGGTAGCACTGACTCTGACGTAAGGATGACAGGCTGCAGCAGGTACTGGAGGGCCACAGGGGGGAGGCTGCAGGTTCTAGAGCAGTGAGCCTGCTGGATGGCACATCTGTTGACTTGTCTGCCCTTGGCTTGGAGCATCACAGGCTAAGAGAGACAGGAGCACCTCACAGAGGTGCAGTCAGGAAGAAAGGGTCACCCCTGAGAGTCTAGCTCAGTGCATCTGAGGTGGGGCTGTGGCTGGGTATGCTTTTCTGATGGTGTTTTTGTTGTGGCTATGAACATGCTTGCAGGTGTGTGTGCCCAGGGGTGCTCATGTAGGAGCCAGGGGCCTCCACCTTATTTTCTGAGACATGATCTCTCACTGGACCTGGTTTCACTGATTGAAGAAACTGGCTAGACTGGTGATTCTCAACATGTGGGTCGTGATCCCATGTTGATCGATCTTTTCACAGGGGTCACCCAAGACCATCAGAAAACACAGATATCTGCATTATGATTCATAACAGTAGCAAAATTACAGTTATGAAGTAGCAACAAAAATAATTTTATGGGGGCTGGAGAGATGGCTCAGAGGTTAAGAGCACTGATTGCTCTTCCAGAGGTCCTGAGTTCAATTCCCAGCAACCACATGGTGGCTCACAACCATCTGTAATGAGATCTGGTGCCCTCTTCTGGCCCACAGGCATACATGCTGTATACATAATAAATAAATAAATCTTAAAAAAAAAAAAAAAGTTTAAAAAAAAAATAATTTTATGGGGGCTGGAGAGATGGCTCATAGGTTAAGAGCACTGGCTGCTCTTCCAGAGGACCTGGGTTTAATTATCAGAAACCACATGGTGGCTCACAACTATCTATAATGGGATCTGATGCCCTCTTCTGGAGTGCAGGCATACATGTAGACAGAACACTCATATATAAAAATTAATTAATTAAAAAATAAAAAAATCATTGCATGGTTGGGGGTCATCACAACATGAGGAACTGTATTAAAGGGTCACAGCATTAGGAAGGTTGAGAACCTCTAGGTTAGACAGCAAGCTCCAACGGATGTTATATATAAAGAGAAGGGTGTGAGGGGGGTTAACTGTGTGTGTACATGTGTGTGTAAATATGTAGGTACATGTGTGTCCATATGTATGTATGTGTGTCTGTGTGTATATGAGCATGTCTCTATGTATATATATGTGTGTGTGTATACATATGTGTATGCACGTGTGTGTGTGTGTGTGTGTGTGTGTGTGTGTGTTCTGAGAATCAGTCATTGAACTCAGGTCCCTTGTGCTTGCAAAAGCCACTCACAGAGCCACCTCTGCAGGCAGCAGGCATGTACATGGTGTACAGACATACAGGCAGGCAAAATACCCATATACAGAAAATAAAAGTCACTATACAGTCTTTTTTAGCCAGGCGGTGGTGGCACATGCCTATAATCCTAACACTTGGAAGGCAGAGGCAGGTGGATCTCTGAGTTTGAGGCTAGTCTTGTTTACAGAGTGTGTTCCAGGACAGCTGGGGCTACACTGAGAAACCCTGTCTCAAAAAACAAAAACAAATAAAAAAAATTATTATTTTTCTTTTTTTTTTTTAAAGATTTATTTATTGATTATGTATACAGTGTTCTGTCTGCACATATCCCTGCAGGCCAGAAGAGGGCACCAGATCTCAATACCGATGGTTGTGAGCCACCATGTGGTTGCTGGGAATTGAACTCAGGACCTTTGGAAGAACAAGCAGTGCTCTTAACCGCTGAGCCATCTCTCCAGCCCCCTATTTTTCTTTTTAAAAACCAGTCGTGGTACGCCAGGCGGTGATGGCGCACACCTTTAATCCCAGCACTCGGGAGGCAGAAGCAGGCAGATTTCTCTGAGTTCCAGGCCAGCCTGGGCTACAGAGTGAGTTCCAGGACAGGCTCCAAAGCTACAGAGAAACCCTGTCTCAAAAAACCAAAAAACAAACAAAAACAACAAAAAAACCTCCCCCCAAAAAACTGGTCATAGTGGCACACACCTTTAATCTGAGCATTTAGGAGGTAGAGGCAGGTGTTTATGAGTTGTAGGGAGTTGTAGGCCAGTCTCGTCTACACAGAGTTCCAGGCTAGCCAGAGCTTCATAATGAGACACTATCAAAAAAAAAAAAAAAAGAAAAGAAAAGAAGAGAGAGAGAGAGAGAGAGAGAGAGAGAGAGAGAGAGAGAGGAAGAAGTGGAGGAATCAAGCCTAGGAGAGGAGCGTGTAGGGACGCGGTGAGGGAGGTGGGGGGGGGCTCACCATGGTGAAGTAGCAGGCCGCTCTGTTGACATGCAGCTTGCACAGCAGCTCCCGGGGCAGAGCCACCTGATCCGAGGCGGCGTAGTCAGCCACGTTCAACCCTTCCATGTACTGCACCAGAGCCTGCTTGTAGTCCTTCTCCCGGAACAGGTCATTGCCCTCGGCAAACAGGTTCTGCACAAGCTTGAGCAGGAAGGCCTGTGCAGGGCAGGTACACATGGACCAGCAGGTCTCCATCCAGACTAGCTCAGTTACAACCCTCTGCCCGGAACGCAACAGCGCTCCCCTTCACCCACCCACCAACGTGACACTCACCTCATACTCTTCTTGCTTTAGGGGTAGTGTTGACCTGGTAGGAAAAAAGAGACAGAGGAAGGCATAAGTTCATGGGTCCCATGCAGAGCCCCAGGGCTGGTGCTTCAGGCCTGAGGTTGTGCCAGGAATCGGCTCCTCCCACTCAGAACTCTATCAGCGTGGTTACGGTAAGAGGTGAGGTGACTGCATGAGACCTCAGTTCTGATGGAAGGACTTGCATTTTTCCCGGGCTCGCCCAGCCAGCAGCTGTCCTCTGCCTACGAGCTCAGCCCTCTCCTCAGGAAAGCGAGACTCCAGGTGTCCCTAACTTACAAAGGCAGAGTAGCCATGGCTAGGTCTAGGAAGCCCCCAGGCCTGGGAAAGGACAAGAGGAGAATAATCAGATTCTGGCTAAGACAAAGTCGAGGGTGACTTGTATGGGACAGAATGCTGCTAGGAAATTAACCTCTACTCTGGAACTACGACCTCATCAAACCAAATCTGTACCTCAGGCCCAAGGGAGACTCACAGAGTCCACCTCAGGTACCCTTGGTCTGAGAGGCTTTGCCCTTCTCCTGATCTAACTCAAAACAGTCAGTGCCAGGGCTGGAGAGATGGCTCAGTGGTTACGAGCAGTGGCTTCTCTTCCAGAGGACCCGGGTTCAATTCCCAGCACCCACATGGCAGCTCACAACTCTCTGTAACTTAGTTCCAGGGGACCTGACACCCTCACACAGATATACATGTAGGCAAAACACTAATGCGCATAAACTTAAAAAAATAAAATAAAATAAAAATTAAAAAAAAAAAACCACAGTCAGTGCCAGGCCCACTGACAGCCATCAATCCCTCAGGCCAGACACCAACAAGTCACTCAGGGCCTAGCTAAAACTAGAAAACGACAGCTCCGTGTGGTGGAGCCCTGTCAGGCTGCAGGGAGGGCGGGGCTTGTCTCCTGGTCCCTCACGGAGGGGAAAACGGATGCTGTGGGGAGCAGAAGGTACAGAGGGCGAGGGGAGAATGAGAGACTGGATGAGACCCAGAGGCAGCCAGGGCCAGGCACTTGTGAAATCCACAGCTTCTGCCTTGCCGGCCCCTTTCCCAGCTCACCCCACCTCTCCACATGCCCGTGCACACTGAGCAGGGTTCAGCCAGGAGGAAAAGGAGAGCCAGACCCCCCTGCCCACTTACTGAATGAACTGCAGCCCCTTCTCGATGTCCGCCTTCCGTTTCTGCCTCTCCATCAGTGTCTGCAGGGAGAGCACAGTCGGTCAGACAACGGGGTTGGGCGGAGTGGGGGTGGCAGATATCCCCACCCTATCCTGCAGCTGTCAGGAGGTTTTTTCCCTCCTACTCATCCCACTGTAGAGGTTTGAAGGGCTTTTATTTGTTTGTTGGTTTTTCAAGACAGGGTTTCTCTGTGTAGCGCTGGCTGTCCTGGACTTGCTCTGCAGACCAGGCTGGCCTCGAACTTAGAGATTCACCTGCCTCTGCCTCTTGAGTGCTGGGATTAAAGGCGTGCACCATCACCCACCCGTTACCATGTTACTGAAGGGGTCTTGAGAGCAACCGACCATCTCAGGTACTACACAGGCCACAGGCCATGCTGCTATCTTGCAGACCCATGACCCACTGGACTCATGTGTGGGGTGAACTTGAAGGGCAAAGGTTATGTGAGGGCCACTAGCCCTTCACCACACAATGGCTTGGGTAAGAGTAGTGCCTGGGACCATCTCAAGTTCAAAGGAAAAACCTTGTTTCACCATTAGACTCAGCCCCTGTGCTACCAGGGACTAGGAGCACAGGACCACCGAGGAGAAGGAACCCAGCAAATGCAAAGGCTAGCCAACAACTGGAGATGCGAGGGGCACCTGGCACAGCACCTGGCACAGCTCCTGCACTTAGCTCCACTAGGCTCCTGTTCACGCAGCAACGAGAGGCCAGGGCCCATTCATCCTGATACGAGAAGGCAAACCCAGCTGTGGCTGTAAGCTGGGGGTGGCATGTGCTTTCTTTCATGTCCACCAGCAGTCCCGTCAGGCCACTAATGAGCCCCAGGGATGGCTACCTAGGAAGAAAGATGGTGTGCGTACCTCTTGCCTGGGCCTGGGCCAGAGCGTGGAGCTCAGCCCAGGAAGGCCTTCCTTCTCTCTCCACAGCACACCTGTAGCTATCCACCTTCACCAGGCACTGAGGGAGGTTTGGGGACATAACTGTCACCCCAGGGAGCCCTCCATATGCAGAGAAACCAGTGTGTGTGTTTATGGAGCACTGACATGGGCGGGGGGACCACTACCCGTCTGTTTGGTCTCAAGTGACTTGGAGAAGACTCTGGACTCAGACTTGGGTGTGAGCTCGACATTCACACTTACTACGACTTTGGTCTTCCGTGTCCCAAGGGGGTAATGGGCTGATGGCAGAGTCTGCCACACTGGCTATCATGAGGGCTTGGAAGATGACAGATAATGGTCCAAACATCACAGGAAGATGTGTGATCCCACATTGCCCCTCTCTCTTGCAAGGCACTCTACACAGTGGTTCCTGGGTCAGATACCTGACTGCAATCCAGTGCCATAGCAGAAGGTCAGTCATGATAGCTCCAGCTTCTCAGTCATCTTTGTCCTCAGCTTCTCTGTCTGCAGAATGAGCCCCTCATTCCTGCACCCCACTCTGCCCCTTGTCACACAACCCTGCATCCTGCTTTCATGGTTCCCTCCACCCTTCCTTGCCTCGCTGCAAAGGCTTTTCTCCTGCACTAGTCTCTCTCAGGTCCTTGAAACAGCCCCACCACCCCTCACTCATCCAGTGTTGGCCAGGAACCCGGGTAGCTTTGGTGGGTCAGGGACAGGCTTGTTCTGGACATGTAATTGAGCAGGGAAGACAAGGCCATGCCAGATACCATGCAATGGGCCCAGTCCTACACAGGGGAAGCAGCCTCTGTGGGTCTGACCACATGGCATAACCATGACCCATGTCCTCTGAGCCCCCAGTTCAAGGCCAGCCTGGTCTATAAAGTGGCTTCCAGGACAGCCAGGACTACACAGAGAAACCAAAAAAAACAACCAAAAACAAAATGAAACGAAACAAAAAACCAAATTACGAAAGGACAGAGGCAGACCCTTTCAGTTTTGGGAGTGTATTTGTGACGTCTGCCTCTAGCCCCCTAAGGCAGAGATGTCTGTCTGGGATGATTCCCTGTAGGAAAATATCATGCCTCTCCCCAGTTCAGGCCCCAGGGTCTATGTGGATCACTGAGGGGTCCTCCTGTTGTGTATAAAGGCCTTAGAGCAAGACCAGCCAATAGACTTCATCTCAAAGAGCAACATGGCAGGTAGAGGCTGCTGGGGCCACCCAGGGGGTGCTGGTTAAGGAGGACCCCTAGGTTCTCATGGTACTTTCAAGAAAAAAACCTACAATATGTGATGACTGCTTACCACAAGGTCCAGCAACAAACACTCACTGGGCCCTCAACCACACCTCCCCATCAGAGTGCCACTACTGCTGAGAGCCACATTAATGCAAAAACACATGCAGTCAGAGTCGCAGGTCTGTGGGTGGCCCGGGGTAACAGTGGGTAGAGCCCAGGCTGTGACAGAGGTGAGCTAGAAGAGAGGGAAGTGCCCCCTGCAGCCCCTTTCTGCCCCCGACCTGAGCCCAGACAAAGCTGGGGGTGGTGGCTCACACCCTTAATCCCAGCATTTAGGAGGCAGAGGCAGGTGGATCTCTATGAGTTTGAGGCCAGCCTGGTCTACAGAGTGAGAGTTCCAAGGCCCAGACAGAACTGTATTTATTTCCAGCAACAACTGCTACAGTTCCATACTTGGTGCTGCTGGGGATGGGATGGGGCTCTCTTAGGCCACTTGCTGCCCTCAGAGAACTCCTGGGCCAGCAGAAGAGCTGTGGCTCCGGGCTTGAAACTGCCTGGTGCCAGCAAGGAAGGGGAACCAACGCTGCCCAAGCCGGGAGCAGTGGTGCACACCTGTAACCCCAGAACTTGGGACGCAGAGGCAAGAAGATCAGGCGTTTCAAGGCCAGCCTAGGCTACATAATGACTTGGAGGCCAGCTGGCCTACAGGTGACTCTGTCCCATATCCCCCCCCCCAAAAAAAATAACAAAAAAAACCCTCAAAGGGTTCACTGCCCAGTGAGAATCCTAACTATGGGGACATAGTTACACTATGACAAATAGGCATTCATCGTCCATGCATCCATCTAAACATCCATCCAAGAATGGAGTGAACACTCTTTCAGTGGGGGACCTGAAGAGATGGCCCAGTGGTTTGGAACACTTGTTGAACACTGGAAGACCTGGGTTTGATTCCCAGCACCCACATGGTGGCTCGCAATCATATGTAACTCCAATTCCAGAGGACCTGACACCCTCTTCTGACATCTGCAGGGACAGACATACATACATGCAGGCAAAACAGTCATACAATCTTTTGAGGCAGGCACAATGACAAGGAGGGCACTTGGCACCAAGCTTAATGACCTGAATTCAATCTCTGGAACCTAAAGACAAAATAGATGTCCCCCAACTTGTCCTCTGACCACCACATGTGAACTGAGGCATCCTGGCACCTACACACACATACATGCAAATATCACAAATGCGCGCGCGCGCGCGCACACACACACACACACACACACACTTCCCTAGCAGAAATATCTTTAGTGTTCCTGAACAAGTACGATCTAGCCAGGAGCAAAGTCACCAGTGTCTTTTTTAGAAGTAATGCCACACAAGAAGGACACGTGACAAGGAAAAACTGAGAAGGACAGGAAGGCGTATTTTAGAGTCAGAGAAAGCAACTATAACATCTGAGCAGAAACCTCAATGACGCGAGGAAATGAGCCCTGTGAACAGTGTGTGTGTGCGTGCACGGGTGTGTTTGTATGTGCCTCTAATGCTAAACAAACAAACAAACACAAAGGCCCTACCCTGAGGGTTTGTAGGTGCAGCGAGGGTTGTCTGTGGCTTCCACTCTAAGGTGCATTTTGAACACTGAGACTTATTTACATCTCCCGATTAGCTTGTCAGACAGGAAGACAGCACTCCACGAGGCTAGAAGGCTGGCAAGGCCACACAGTGGCCCGAGTTAAAAAAGACTGGGGAGGCAGGCAGCAGGGAGCCTTGATGGTGTGTGTCAGGGGAGCACCTCCCAGCCTCGGTGGCTCTTGAACCCACACCTACCCGTTCCCTCCTCACGGAAGAAAATTCTCACAAGCAGCAGTTATTATGCACCAATGTTTGTGTCTCCCCCAAGTGTCTATGTCTCCCCCAACGATCAGCTCCTATTTACACACAGGGACCGGGCCTAGGGGGGATTGGGAGTGAAATGTCATGAAGGTGGGGTCCTAACGGGCATCTTGTCATGGCAGCCTGGACAGGCTAACTCAGATTTTGTATTAGAAAGCGGAGCACTGCTATAAAAGATACCTGGATATCTTTTATAGACAGAAGGGACCTTGGAACCCGGGGTGGAGCAGAGACTGGAGGTGTTTGAAGTGCATGCTAGAAAAAGCCTGGGGGCTGAGGCTGGTGACCAGGCTCAGTGGGTAAAGGCACTTGCTGCCAAGCCTGGAGGCCTGAGTTCAATCACGGCCCCACATGGTGGAAGGAGCGAATCAACTCTCACAAGTGTGCTGTGGCACTCACACAGTAAATAAGTAATACACAAATTTAAAAACCTAGACTGCTGTTGTGGGACTCGAGGTCGAAATACAAATATTAAAGGTGATTCAAGTAAGGACTCAGGAAGGCAGAGTGGGCCAAAGCGAAGGGCTCTGCCATCCCACAGCACACAGCCACCACCACGGACAGAAGGCTCAAAACATGTACACATTCACAATGGTTCTGGGCTGGAGAGATGGCTCAGCGGTTAAGAGCACTGGCTGCTCTTCCAGAGGACCTGATTTCAGTTTCCAGTATCTACCTCCTGGCTCCCAGCTATCTCTAACTCCAGTTCCAGGGAATAAGACACCTCTTTTGTCTTGACTGCGTTTATGTCTATGCACCATGAGCGTGAGGTGCCCTCAAAGCCAGAAGAGGGCGTCAGATTCCACTGAGACTAGAGTGGCAGACTGCCAGGGACTGCCATGTAGATGCTGGGAATTGAACCTGGGTCCTCTGGAAGAGCAGCCGGTTCCCTCAACTGTGGAGCCATCTCTCCAGCCTCAGCCCCATGCTTGTTTTTTGTTGCTGGTGTTGCTACTGGTGGTTTTGTTTGTTTTATTTTAGACAAGATCTGGAATGGAAGTCCAGCCTAGACTCAGACTCACTGTATAGTTAAGACTTAAACTCCTGATCTTCCTCCTCTCCTTCCCAAGTGCTGGGATTAGAGGCCTGAGCCACCACACCTGGCAGGGAATATATTGTCTTTTAATTTTTAGTTATTGCTATTGTATGTATACGATGTGAGGATGAGTATGTGTAAGTGCAGAATGCATGGGCTGCCACAGCAGTTGCGTGGAGGTCAGAGGGCAACTTGAAGGAGTCAGTTCTCTTTCCTCTGTGGGATCCAAGGATCAAACTCAGACAGTCACACTCAGCAGCAAGTGCCTTACCCACTGAGCCATCTTGCCAATGTAGTATTATTGTTTAAATAAACATTATTATAACAAAAAACTTACAAATATCACACACCAAAATTAAATAGACCCAAAGTCTAATACAACTTAGAAGTTAGATTCAGTTAGCATTGGCCAATTCTAATTGAATGTATTATTCCTAAAAATGTATGCCAGATGCCAGGAGGTGGTGGTGCATGCCTTTAGTCCCAGTGCTTGGGAGGCATGAGCAGGTGGATCTCCCAGTTCAAGGCCAGCCTGGTCTATCTACATAGTGAGTTCTAGGACAGCGAGGGCTATACAGAGATATCATACCCTGTCTTGAAAAACAAAAACAAAAACAAAAAAAAAACAAAAATGTATGATGCCAGGCATGGGGGTGCAGAGTAGGAGTAGTTCTGTGAGTTCCAGGCCACCCTGGACTACATAGTGAGACTGTCTCAAAATAAATAAATAGACAGACAGACAGACAGGTTGTTGTTTTTTTTTTTTTAGAACATATATGAAAAACTTGAAGTGGCCTTAGTGCTTGTCCATAAAGGATCCACCTAAGAATTAAATTGTAGCCGTGGAATACAACAGAGCTACTGAATCTATACCTAGAATTACGGCAATGCCTCCATGCACAGCTGTGGGACAGAAGAAGATCCCAGAATGCTTTGTGTGGTATGATCACCTGTGTGATGTGTGTTTACACGCAGAGGAAGAGTTCGAAAGAATATGTTCCAATGTCTCTCATTTTCTCTAGAGACTGGAATTTGACGGACAGCAGGGGGCACAGAAGATGTTCCTCAGCAGGGCTTGGATTTTTTTTCCAAAGGCAAAAATCTGAGATACAAAATAAGACTGGCTTGGGACCAACTCTGTAGAGCAGGTACCAGGTGGGGACCAGCAGCCGGAGAACTCCAGTGTTCAAAGTCCTGGGGTCCGACCCTAGCACTGAGATGGGGGAGGGGCGGAGATGAGAATGAACGAGAGATTAACGTGACACAGTTCTGCATGAGTCCCGGAGGAACTGTGCTGGCCTCTTGAAGATCTCAATGGTCCTGTGCTTGGCACAGAGTAAATTAATGAAATGTAGAATGAATGAACAAACATCAGCTCATCCAACTCAGCTATTTTACAGATAAGAATACTGAGAAAATAATGGGGGCTGGAGAGATGGCTCAGCGGTTAAGAGCACTGGCTGCTCTTCCAGAGGTCCTGAGTTCAATTCCCAGCAACCACATGGTGGCTCACAACCATCTATAATGAACGGTTTCTCTGTGTAGCTTTGCGCCTTTACTGGAACTCACTTGGTAGCCCAAGCTGGCCTCGAACTCACAGAGATCTGCCTGACTCTGCCTCCTGAGTGCTGGGATTAAAGGTGTGCGTCACCACCGCCTGGCCTATAAATAAAAAAATCTTAAAAAAATAATGCTGAGAAAATAAAACATACACCAAAAGAAATGACCACTCACAATAGCGTTCGCACCTGCTGAGTGGTTACCATGTGGCCGGGGCTGTCATGATCACGTCATGTCCTTAAAGCTCCACAACAGCTTCATGAGATAGACACTGTTAACATTCCCCATTTTGCAGAAGACAAGTGGACATTGGAGGTACAGAAGAGTTAACTGCCTCACCCACAGTGACAGAGCTGGTATATGGAATTCCAACCCCCTAGAGCCTACATACATCACCATCACCTTTGCTGTCAATCAACCAGACCCAGCTCCAGGGCCCATCATCTCCCATCATGGTCAAGTCTTCCCTGGCTCACAGTAACTCCTGCTTCTGATTCCCTTTGGCACAATACACGCTGCCCACCCCTCCCCACCCCTCCACCCCCTCCCACCCCTCCCACCCCGCCTTGGCTGCAGTTAATGCAAGTGTTGATTGCACACAACTTCACCCCCACCCAACTCCCTAACACAGCGACCAGCTCTCACCCTGCCATTCCACGGTGCCCTTAGCCAAGTGGCCCTCTAACCCGGGGGACCTCCTGGCTGCTTAGGTGGCAGTCTTTGACTCGCCTCTTCCTGGACTCCAGGTCGCATCTGCCGTGTCCTCCCACCTCCAGGATCCTTCCTGCTGTCTCTGTGGGTGGCTCTTCTCTGCCCAGGCCTCAAAACCAATGTCCCCGAGAGTCCATGGAAGGGACAGTGCTCCTGTTCTCTATGCTGTACCCAAAGGAGCTCCTGCATTTCATGATCTCATGAGTCATGCCGATGACTCATGAATCCACCCTCATGCCAAGCGTACCCCCTCCTCAGCATTTCAGATTTTCAGCTCTCACCTTCCGGATAGTGGTACCTGGACATCCATGGCCCAGGCTGTCTGTGACCTCCACGCTTTTCCTAATCTAACTAGATTTTCCCTCTAACTAGAACCCCACTACCCACACCCAGACAATTCCTATTCATCTTTTCAGACCCCATGCCTGGGGCTGGAGAGATGGCTCAGCGGTTAAGAGCACTGACTGCTCTTCCAGAGGACCCGGGTTCAATTCCCAGCACCCACATGGCAGCTCTCAACGGTCTGTAACTCCAGTTCCAGGGGATCCGACTCCCTCACCCAGACATACATGCAGGCAAAACACTAATGCACATAAAATAAAAATAAATAAATTGTTAAAAAAAAAAAAAAAAGACCCATGCCTGTGGGGCTGGGGAGATGGCTTAGCAGATAAGAGCACTGGCTGCTCTTCCAGCGGACCCGGGTTCAATTCCCAGCACATACATGGTGGTTCCTAATTACCTGTAACACCAACACCAGGGCACCACACACATGTAGTGCACAGAACTACAAGCAGGGAAAACACTCAGACACATAAAATTAGATTAAAATAAAGAAGACTTACTTCTGTGTCCACCAGGTCTTCTCAGATGCCCATCCCAGCTGGACAGCCTCCTCCCACTGAACACATTCCAAACTGAACTCAGCCTCTCCTGCACTCACCTCTGCCTTCTTCTCCATCCCTGCCCTCTGCCCTAGCCAGAGCTCTGACTGTCATCTGCTCTCAGCTCCCAGTTCCTGCCACCTTTAACCTGACTCCACAGCTTCCCTCTCTACAACCACAGGCAGATCACAGGCCATCATGCCCTGTCACCAACAACCTCCAATGAACCCCTCCAATGTGCTCCCATTCCGGGGGTCTGGGGCATCTGATTAATACATATGCCAAGGTCATTCTCTTTCTCAAAACCTCTCAGAAGTGTGTACGTGTGTGGTGTACACACACACACACACACACACACACACACACACACACACATTCTGAAAAATAAAAATGAAAAAAAATAGTGAAACCTGAATAAGCTGTGTAGTCTAGTAATGTACCAAGGCCGGTTCTCTGGTTTTAATTATATACATCGGCTCACAGACGCCACTGTTGAGGAAGCTGCATAAAGGGAACTCTTTGTACAGTTTTTGCAACTTGTGAATAAAAAGTTAAAATAAAGCAGGGCAGTGGTGGCGCACGACTTTAATCCCAGCACTCGGGAGGCAGAGGCAGGGGAATCTCTTATGAGTTCAAAGCCAGTTTCATCTACAAAGTGACTTCCATAACAGCCAAGGCTATACGGAGGAACTCTTTCTTGAAAAACAACAACAACAACAACAACAAAGTTCAAACAAACAAAACTTCTCGTGACACCAAGAGGACAAAGTCCACATTCTTTAGCTGATGTCGGCAGCGTAGCAAGGCATGCCTGGCCTCCCTTGGTCCCGTGGCAAGGCCTGGAATGGTAGAACATCAGGCTGCCTCCTCGGCATGGGGCATCCTCCATACACAATGCGTCTTTAAAGCTCAACCATGGTGTGTCCTCCACCAGGGAGCCTTTCTCCCAACCCCACCCAAGCTCAGCACCCTCTGCCCACTATAACCACTGTGCGTGTCCTAGCTGACTGCAATTATGTGCGTGTCCCTGAGTCCCCAGTTATGAGCTCCTGAAGGTGGAGCTGCATCTGAATTATCTCTGAGCAGCCCAGAGAAGCAGTGTTAAGGAACCCATCAGGAGCCCAGTAGTGGTGGCGCACGCCTTTAATCCCAGCACTCGGGAGGCAGAGCCAGGCGGATCTCTGTAAGTTCAAGGCTACAGAGTGAGATCCAGGACAGCCAGGGGTACACAAAGAAACCCCGTCTCGAAAAACCAAAAAAGGACCCATCAGGAGAAGCCCGGGAACCTGAGGATGACACTGAGGAAGCTGATGGTAATCATCAAGGACACACATTTTCTCCTACCACAGAAAGCCTGAAACATCACCTTAGTCTCTAGAGTACTCTGTAAGAAGGAACAATTATATTCCCGTGAGGAAACAGGCGTGTGTGTGTGTGTGTGTGTGTGTGTGTGTGTGTGTGTGTGTGTGTGAGAGAGAGAGAGAGAGAGAGAGAGAGAGAGAGAGAGAGAGAGAGAGACTGCCCAGTCCCCACTGTGAGAAATGATAAGAGTTGGGATTGGCACCCTGGCAGTTGGCTCTGGGGCTCCACTCTATCTATCACTTCCGCCATCGGCACAGCTCTCCCTGTCTTCACCCTGCCCTCATGCATGCATGGCTGACACAGCTCTCCCTACACTCTGTCTTCACCCTGCCCTCATGCATGCATGGCCTCAAGTCTAAGAAGGAGCAGCAGTTCCTTCAGAATGCAGGCCGGCTACATACCGTGTACTCACCGCCAGAGCTCCCGTCATCTCTGAGGAAAACTGGCACCAGGTAAAGCTTGACGACTTCCTCAGTCAGAGCAGGAAAGGTTTCACTGCACCATCCTCAGCCCTACCGGCCAGCGTCCCGGGTCGACACTTATCTCCTCCCCACAGCCCTTGTAAGTATGTCTGCCCACTCCATGGACGCCAGGGAGGGTCATACTTTATTTCCACAGATCATCTGACCATGTTAAATAGGATCTATAGCAGGGACTATGGACAGAGGGATTTCAGGGTTGTAAGTTTAGATGAGAAAACCCCCTCCGAGAGCTACATTCCCTCCCACTGTGAACATAAGCAACACACTGTAGACATGTCCTTGGGTTACACGTGGCCAGCATTCTTTTCTTATCGCATTTCAGATACTGCAGGTAATGAAGAGTTCCTGCTTATCTCAACTTGGAAATTACAGTAGCTACATTTTAGACACGCTGGTAAATCTTGTTGAATGAACTAAAGGAGGTCTAGGGCGGGGAAGACAACGTGGCCAGTACGGTGCTTGCCCTACCACGGAGAAAAAGTCGGACATATTGGCACACACTTACAATCCCAATGATGGGGAAGTGGAGACAGGTTCCTGGGACTCCCTGGCCAGCCAGCCGACCTACTCAGTGAGCTCCAGACCAATGAGACTCTATCTCAGAAAACAAGAGCTAGAGCTCAGCGGTTAAGAGCACTTGCCACTCTAGCAGAGGATCTAGGTTCGGCTCCCAGCACCCACAGGACAGCTCACAACGATCTGTAACTCCATCTGGGGGATGTGATAGCCTTTCCTGGCTTCTGTAGTCACCAGGCACACACATGGTACATACACACACACACATATGCAGGCAAACACTCATACACATAAAAAACCAAA
>CABHPR010124316.1:0-11814 GCA_902168415.1 Peromyscus melanophrys | reverse complement strand
ACACACACACACACACACACACACACACACACACACACACACACACACGATCATGTACACACACACTTTCACAATGCATGCTTGCACATATTCATACACATGTGCACCCACATTGTTTAGCTAGGCATGGTGACACATACCTGTAATCTTAGAACTGGGGAGGCAGAGGTTAGAGGATTCCCAAGCCTAAAGCCAGTCTAGGGTACACAGTAAGACTCTGTCTCAAAAACCCAAACATATATATATATATTAAAAAAAAAAACTAAATAAATTCAGATGACTGAAATCAACTTTTCCCTGGCAGAAGTCCACGGTGAAGACAATGTTTTCATCTCTAGCCTTGGATCAGTGTTCTTGGACTGTATTGTCATTTGAAGGGCTAAGTGCATCTTGGACCATCCCCAAGGAGCTTAGGCCTGATGCTGTTCCCCACCCCGTAACCAAAGGCAGAGTTGGGCCTCCCCAGGAATGCCCCAGAGTGGGGGAGAGATGCATGTCTCAACAAGTGCTGAGCAGAAATTAACAGATCTTCCAAAGTTCTCAGGCCTCTAAGGGGAGGGAAACCACCCCCCACCTCCTTACCCCAACCCTAAGGAGTTTCATGGAAGCATCAGGTTGCCCTTTGTGATCTGATTTTCACTTCCTTAGTTCCTTTTTGTCTTTGTTTGTTTGAGACAGGGTCTCTTTATGCTGTTCTGGCTGGCCTGGAATTTGCTTTGTAGATCGAGCTGGGCTCACACTCACAGAGTGTGATTCCGTGGCCCAGGGATTAGAGCCCTGCACCACCATGCCTGTCCACTTTCTTAATTCTTGCTTCTTCTCTGCCCCTTGCCATGTCTGACTGATCTCTCCTTATTTGCTCAAACAAGTAAAGTCACTCTTCGTTCTTAATTTGCTTCAGACCCAAAGGTGAGGCCACAGATGTGGCAGATCTTAAGTGAAGGTCAGAGTTATGGGGGAATTACTTAGTAACACATGACAATACACAGTTAAAATTTCAATACTGACCCATTAAAATGCTTCCCATATTGCAAGGTTCAGCCTTTCAAATGCAGAGCTCAATGGCTTTTGGTAGTATATTTGAGGTTGGAGAGCTGTCACTCCCATATAATAATTTACTATTTCCATCTTCCCACAGAGAAGCTCAAAACTCAGAGAAGCTCTGCTCCATCCCCCCCCCACCCCCCCCCCCCCCCCCGCCGCCTCAACCCTGGACAACCACATGTCTCCTGTCTCTCTATGGGTTTGTCCACTCTGGACATTTCCTATAAACGGAATCACAGAATGTGTGGCCTTTGTGTCTGGCTTCTTTTGTTTAGGATGAATTTTTCAAGGTTTATCCATGTTCCATGTTGTGAGATGCTCAAAAGACTCCAGTTCCAAGTAGTCAAAACCCACCTGTTAGTGGTAGTGTTTTAAATGTGTAGATTTTGCTGGACTTTGGTCAGAAGAAGTTGTTCACATTGCGTTCTTCTTGTGTGTCTGCAGACAGCACACACATAGGCCAGAAGCAGGGTCCAGATCCCCTGGAGCTGGAGGCAGGAGCTTGTGAACTGGCAGACATGGGTGCTGGGAACTGAACTCAGGTCTTCTGGAAGAATAGTAGGTGTTCTTAACTATTGAGCTATCTCTCCAGCCCTTCACTTTGTTTTTGAGACAGGGTCTCTCACTGGAGCTCACTGAAGAGGCTAGGCTAGAGGGCTGCCAAGCCTCAGGAGTCTGCCTGCCCCTGCTTCCCAGCGCCGGGATCTAAGTTTGTGCTACCTCATCTGGCTTTTTTTTTAAATGTGGGTTTTGGGGATCCACCTTGGGCCCTCATGTTTTTCTGGCAAGTCCTTTAGACTGAGTCACTCCCTCAGCTGTTGTAATATATTTTTAATTAATGTGCATTAGTTGTGTAAATTGATGGATTTATTCTGACATTTCCACATATACATAATGGTCTTTGGTCATATTCAACCCCTATGACCAACTTGTCTTCCCTTCTTCTTTTCAAAAGTTCCCTCTCTACTCTCATGTCCTTTTAAATGTAGATTCTGAAAAGGAGAGAAAAACATGTGCCATTTGTCTTTTTGAGTAAGGCTTGTTTCCCTTAACACACTCATCTCTATTTCCATCCATTTTCCTGCAATGACATAATCCCTTTCTTCTTTAGAGCTGACTAAACTTCCAGCGTGTGTGTGTGTGTGTGTGTGTGTGTGTGTGTGTGTGTGTGTGTCTCGCAGTTTCTTTATCCATTCATCTACTGTCTGTTTGTCAGGCTGGTTTCATAGCTTGGCTACCGTGAGTAGTACAGCAATACACCCAGATGTCCCTGTGTCTTTGTGATGTGCTGACTTAGATTCCTTCTAGCATGTACCCAGGAGTGCTATTCCCGAATCATAGAGTGGTTAAAGGCTTGATCTCAGCCTTATAGTGCTGTAGGACCTTTAAGAAGTAGAGCCTGTTGGGAAGAAGTTAGGTTATTCCAGGAAGTACCGTAGGGGGATATGGAAGCCCCGGCCCCTTTCATTGCCTCTCCTTGGCTTCCTGGGTGGCAGTGAGGGTCCAGTTGAACTCCACCACATGCTCCCTGGCATCACCATGATGTACCCACACTGGAGGCCTAAAAGGCTGAAGACAAACCTTTAAAACTGAGCCAATTAGACCCGACTTTATAAGCCAGTTCTCTCAGGTCCTTTTTACAACACGGGAAAGCTAAGTAACACAGCAACTTACTTGAAGCTCGGGTTTAATAAAGACAACTGAGCAAGTCATCAGTTGGGGGGTCTCAGCCATACAATCCGTGTCTGTATAAGAAGGGGAAGTCTGGGCACAACACACATGGAAGAAGATGCTTAGAAGTGACAGAGAAGAAGATAGCCACCTACAAGGCAAGGAGTGAGGCTCAAACAGCTCCTTCCCTGCCAGACGTCAGAAGGAACCAACCCTGCTGACCTACAGAAGGTGTCGATCTTGGATCTTGACCTTAGATGATCTTGACCTTCCAACTTCTAGAAACACAACAGTAAATAGATGTTCCATAAACCACCTCACCCATGGTACTTTGTTGCCGCAGCCCAAGCAATGGAGGCAGAGCCATTCGGAGAGGTGCTGAGGTCACTTGAGGTCACCCATGCTGCAACCCGCCTAGAGTCTTAGCTGCTTGGAAAGGCTGAGGCAAGATGCTCATGGGAACATAGGTGTTGGAGACTAGCCTGGGAAACCAACGTAAGAAAGAATGACTTACATTTCAGAAGGCTTTGCTTGGCCACTGAATGGGACCTGGACTGCATGAGAAGTGCAGATGGAGCCATAGAGATCCATCTACAGCCACCGTGGTAGCTGGGTGCTGGGAAGTGCTCAGACGGAGGGAATGGTTTCAGAGTGGAACAGGTGGGTGTCTTGGTGGGCTAGATGCAGTGAAGGGAAGAAAAAGGAACCAAAGACAACCCCTGATGTTGGGACTGGAAAGACAGAAGCACCGTGGGCGGGGTTTGAAGACTGCAGAGATGACTTTCAGGGTTGAACATCAGGAGCTGGGTGGGAGATGTGGTACGTTAAAGATGCCTATTTAGCAACCAGGTACAGCTATCAAGGAGAAAGTTGGACATGGTGTGTGTGTGTGTGTGTGTGCGCGCGCTCAGGGCTGGAGATAGGACCCCAGGGCCACCAACAGATACCTGAAATCATGAGATAGGTAAAGCCACCGAGAGGTAGAGGACAGACGGAAAAGTGACAGACTTAGTGTCCTTCCTGACATGAGCAGGAAGAGGGCTAGGTGGCAATAAAGGTTACTAAGAAAAAGAGATGGGAGGGACAGGAGAAGCTAGAAGAGGGGTCCTGGGAGTCCAGTGAGGAACAAGTGTCAGGGATGGAAGGATGCTTCGTCAAAGAGTACCAACATCTGGTACCCAGTGCTGACCCTACCTTCGACAGCCTGGTAAACGTGAGCCCATTCTTATTTTTATAAATGTCACCGCTGTGAGGGGGGGAGTAAGGAGTGTGACAAATAAACGCTAAGCCTTCATGCTTCATCACACAGAGTAAAGGGCCGATTCTCAAATGGTAAATCATGAAACTGCTGGCTAAGCACCTCCAGCTCAGAGCAGAATCTCCCAAAGAGCCGAGCCGTCGCCTGGAGGAGAGGCAGGGCAGAGGGCACACAGCCAGGACAGGGGATTTCAGAAATGAGCCTTTGCTATTATTTGGTCTTTAAACTATCATATACATCCTTCTTTTGTAAAGAAAATTTAAAGGACACTGAGAGGACTTCTGTGCACAGGCACTCACCACGGTGGAGGGTGATTTACGTGGTGTTGCAGAGCCCTGCGTGGTTGTGGGGCGGACAAACATTTGCTGGTCTCCTGTTGAAGACTCCTGCTTTAGTGCGGGTTGTCTGGGGCTTCCCCCTTGCTGCTGTTTGTCACGCTGGAGAACAAATCACAGGCTTTACATGTGGTAGGCAAGAGTTTTGTTACTGAACTATATTCCTCCCCCGCATCTTTTTACTTTTTAATTTTGATACTGGGTGCCACTAGGATGCCCAGGCTGTCCTTGAACTTGTATATATCCTGCTTGAGCCTAGGGCATCTTGTTCTTATTCATTAGGCTCTTTGCTGGCTCAGTGACAGGAGCCCTGCCCTCGGAAGGCTAGGAATGACCCAGGCTGTGGGGGAAGAGAGAGGCTGTGGGGGAAGGAAGTAATTAGATCCTTTTCTTCCAGGCTGGTTCTTCCGCTTACCCCCTGCTGCTGGAATTGGGTAGCAAATGAGCTGCCATAGTCCTACCCACCCCCACCACCCCATCATCTCCAAGTACAAGGTCTTCCGTACCACCCAGGCTCAGAAAAGACCAAGTGACCTTCCTGCATTAGAAAATGAGAATTCTCAGGAGATGAACAGAAATGCGGGCAGAAAATGACTGAAATTACTGGGTATCAGGAGAGATGATGACCTGGGCGAGAGAGAAGGTGTGGAGGAGGACAGGGTAACAGTGTCTGTGACTCAGTAATGACATGATGTGAAGCTGTTTGCTTATTTTGTTCTGGCTTTTACTCCAAATGAGCAGTTCTGGCTGTCACACGGTGCAGGGCCAAGTATAAATCCAGCATTCATAATGGAGGCCCCCACGGTGATGGTGGCATGGGGGTCCAGAGATTCCCTGGCGTGAGGAAGAGAGACTGGATAGGAAAGCTGAATGGGAGAAGACAGGAGATGGGTGAGGGGAGAGAGGAGAGCCAAACAGTGACAGAGAAGGGGACAGGCACAGTAGGTGTGGGGAAGAGGGGCTGGCCAGGTCAAATCTGGCCTTATTTTGTGAGGTGATGTCATGGGCCAACATGTCGGCATCCCACAGCTTCCAGAGGAGATGCCCATGAGCTTGATACCTAGAAAAAAAACTTCCTGTCTCACAGTCTGGGTCCAGAAATTCAAGCCTCGGGTGTCAACAGGGCCATGATGCCTCTGGAGTCTAGGCGGGGGTTCTCCGACCCCTTCCAGTTCCTATGGCTCCAGGCATTCCTTGGCGTGTGCCAGAGTGCGCTGGCACACTCGTGTGTTCTCTCAAAGTTTTCCTCTCTGCTGTTTTCTGTTTCCCTTCCTCTGGAGGAGAGAGGATGAGCGCCCAAATTCCCTTTCCATTGGACAGTGGAGATATCGGTGTTTCACCAGTTCACTGATACCTGAGCCTCAGCGAGGGCCGAAGACTCCCAGCCCGTGAAGAGCTAGGAAGTGGTGGGGTGTCGGAGGGTGTGGAAGTGGGGACTGATGTACGAACTCAACTTTCCACAGCACAGTCAACCATCTGGCTCAGGCCCTGGATTTTGGGGGAAATCCTCACTTCCTTACTCCTCTCTCATTCCTCACCTGGCCTGCCAAAGTCTACCTGCACACGACCGGCCACCGTGGTTGAACCAGGAAGACACTATGTTATGTGAAATAAGACAGTCGCAGAGTGACAGATACTTTATGATTCCACTTCCCTGAAGTGACTGTAGTAAAAAGCCTGCCTGGGATCTGTGGAACAAGAAGAAAGGTAGGCAGAGAGAAGGGGGTTTTGTGATCTGGAATTTAGTCTGTCTTAGTTACTTTTCTGTTGCTGTGATGAAAATACCCTGACCAGAAGGAAGAGTTTATTTTGTCTCACAGCTCAAGATACCTCCCATCATGGCAGGGAGGTAACGCCAGTGGGAGCTTGAAGCGGCTGGTCAAATGATGCCCCTAGTCAGGAAGAAGGGAGCAATGAACGCATGCTCAGCTGCATTTCTCCAATTACACGCTCCAGGATTCTGGCTACGGATGGCTGCCACCCACAGTGGGCGGGCCTTCTTGCTTCAACTAATGCAATCAAGACAATCTCCCACAGAAATCTCTCCCCAGAGATCCTCCTCCCGGGCGAGTCTGAATTCTGTCCACTTGACAATTAGCACTAACCCCCAGAACCCCTTGCTCTCTTTGTGATGTTGGGCTCAATATCTAACCTTTTTGTGTTTTCTCTCATAGCTAAGTGGAACAACTCTGCTAAGTGCCCAGGAGAGATAGAGCCGGGGACATTGCGGTCACTTAGCACCCATGCCCCTGCACTTGTGTGGAGGTCGGAGGGCAAGTTGTAGCAGTCAGTTCTCTCCCACCTTGTGGGCCCTGGGATCAAATTCAGGTCGTCAGGCTTGGTGGCCGAGTGCCTTTACCCACTGAGCCATGTCCATGGTCCAACCCTATTCTTGTTTCTCTTTTGGGAGAACCGCTTTCTAAATGTCTGTTCGAAGATGGGGAGTTCAAAGCCATCTTTTTGATGTGGGAAGTGTGGCAGGCACTCTGGCCCACCTTCCTGCCTGTGGCTTTCTCATCCTTTGGCATTCTTTGCTTTCACACTTAAATTCCCATGGAGGGGGTGGTGGGGATGCCTCTCAGCTCGCGTGTCTCTGCCTCTCCACCGTGTTTATTTCTCCTTAAAGATCATTTCGAAAGATGACAACTAAAACACACCTATGGTCCCAGCTGCTTAGAAGGCTGAGGCAGGAGGATTGCTTGAGCCAAGGTTTTCAACACGATGGTGTGGTGGTGTTTTATTCCCCAAAATATTGTGTACCCTAATAAATTTATCTGGTGTCAGAGAACAGACAGCCACTAGATACAGAGGCTAGAAAATGGTGGCACTCACACCTTTAATCCTAGCATTCCAGAGACAGAAATCCCTCTGGATCTCTGGGAGTTCAAGGCCACATTGGAAACAGCCAAGCATGGTGACCCACGCCTTTAATCCCAGAAAGCCAGCCTTTAATCCCAGGGAGTGGTGGTAGAAAGCAGAAAGGTATATAAGGCGTGAGGACCAGAAACTAGAAGCATTTGGCTGCTTAAGCTTTCAAGCTTCTAGCGGCACAGTTCAGCTGAGAGCCATTCGGATATGAGGACACAGAGGCTTCCAGTCTGAGGAAACAAGACCAGCTGAGGAACTGGCGAGGTGAGGTAGCTGTGGCTTGTTCTGGTTCTCTGACCTTCCAGCATTTACCACAATAACTGGCCTCGGGTTTGATTTTTATTAATAAGACTCTCTAAGAGTCATGCAACACGATGGGGACCCCATCACAAAAGGAAAAGGGGGGAAAAAAAAGAAGAAAAATGTGCCACTGAGCCCGGCGCCGGCTTCCTTCTGCCTGAGGCCTGTGTTAGAACTGAGGCTTAGGTGCTTAGAACTGGTTCTTCTCGGAATCCAGGCACCTGCATTCATCTCAGCTGAGAGCCTCTAAAATCCACCACGGAGACGCTTTACCAAAATAAGTCTTGCTAGCTTCCAGTGACGTCTTGTAGCTGCCTAACAGTGAGACTATGGCAGACACCAGCCATGGCTCCTTTGCTGTAGGACCCCGGTATTTATTGCTTCTCCTTCTTCTGAACACCTGGGGGCGCTGTTCTCTTCTCCCCCTTCTCCTCCACCCTCCTCCCCTTCTTCCCACCTCCTCCTCCCTCCTCTGCTTCCTTCTCCTATTTCTTCTCAGTATATGTTCGCTGTTCTGTGCAGGCAGTGAACTTGGACATGGGAGAACACCAGTGAGTGGGGGCCACGGGGATGCCTTCCCATGCCCTCTTCAGCTGTCCTTGGGCTCGGCAGCAGGACCAGGAGGCATTTAGCATTGACTCCGTGACTCCTCACCCTGCTGCCTGTGGTTTCCTGGAGACTTGGTTGCCTGGCAAACCCACGGCAGGACCGTGATTCTCCTGGGACTAGGATTCTTCATCCTCAATGTGGGAATGAGAACGTTTCCTCCCTCACAGGTGGCTGCAAGGAATTATAAACTAATAAAGTGATTGCTTAGCATATGGCTGAATGTCAAGGGTAATATAAATGCTTAATTTCATTTATTTAATAGTAGTTCAGTGGCCATATGATGTTGCTGTGGAAACCATAACTCCTGAATTTCCTGACACTTACCTATGCTGTTGTTTTAAAATGAAATTTTACATTTAAATCCTGTGAATTTTTTTTTCCTTGAGACAGACTCTAACTACATAGTCTTGGATGGCCTGGAGCTGGATATGTAGACCAGGCTGGCTTTGAGTTTGAAGAGATCTATCTGCCTCTGCCTCCCAAGTGCTAGGATTAAAGGCAGGCCCTGCCACCCCTGGCTTCTTTTGAACTTTAATGTTGGAAAAGTAATAAGAAGGATTAGAACTTGATCCACCTCAGCCTTCTCGAAACTGCACGATGGGCCGGCAAACGCATTGCTTATTGTGTACACGCACACACACATACACACTCACGCACATTCACACACATACATGCACATGTGCATGCACAATCCAAATAAATAAGTGTGAAAAGAAAGAAACTTGTAAGAATTTCCAGTGTTCCCCCACTCAGAAGCACCCAGTTATTCTCTTTTTTTTTCCCCAACTGGATGTCTCTCATTCATCCATGTATACATACAGCAATCACTGACTCTTTCTATCCATCTGTCCCTTCCTCCCTCCCTTGATCCATGCATCCACACATGCATGCATCCATCCATGCATGCATCCATGCATCCACCCACCCCTACACACACAGTTTTAATGCACGGGTTGAATGGGCCCCACGATAGTCCCGAGTTTGAATAGACTTGGTGGTGGTGGAGCTGTCATGGCAAATTGAGATGTGACAGCAGATCTGTGTGACTCTGAGATGAGTGGGAAGTGACAATGGGTGCATTTGCTGTAGTGATGGGTACCACAGGTCCCTCCTGCTGGTTCCTGGCTCAGGGAGCACACAATAAAGGGTCTGAGCAACAACAACATGACGTAGAAACACTAGCCTTTGTCCTAAGCCTTGCTTGAGCAATTAATTCCTGGGCTCCGATACTCCTACATGTCCCTCTAGGTCCCTAGCAGGTCCTCGGGTGGCTCCCTCCTCCTTCCTCATGGCCTGGGAAGTTAACTACTGCCTGTTTTCATGCCCTCTTTCTTCATGTCCTTGGGAGCCATCCATCTCTCGCCTGCTTGCATGTGCCTCTCTGTCCAGCACCCTATGGCTGGCTTTCCTGGTTCTCATTTCCACTGATCACCTTCTGAGACTCAAGTGGCCAAGCTGGAGACAGCTGCACTCCCCAACACCCCCCCTCCCCCACCTCTTGGCCTCAATGAGCTTTCTCTGCAATTCTTTATAGAAATCACAACTTTTAATTAATCACACATTCTCAGTTTTTTTTTTTTTTTTAAAAGGACTCTTCTATTCTTAACAGAAGCCAGCCAGTGTCTTGACACCCTTCTGAGACCTGGGGTTTAGACTCCCAAGATCCCCATGAAAATAACATCCATGGGACTGGGGATGGGCACTCTGAAATCCTGGCCACACAGGTCGGCTCTGACACTCTTGTTTCAGAGGAACAAGCAATTGGATTATTATCATTTCTAAATGAAACACACCACCTTCCCACCCCCTCCCCCCCATCTCTCTTACTTTTTTTATTTTTTGGTTTTTCGGAACAGGGTTTCTCTGGGTAGTTTTGGTGCCTGTCCTGGAACTCACTTTGTAGACCAGGCTGGCCTCGAACTCACAGAGATCTGCCTGGCTCTGCCTCCCGAGTGCTGGGATTAAAGGTGTGTGCTACCACCTCCCGACTTCTCTCACTTATTTTAAGTATCTGGAAATCATCCGGACTCCTCCAAGCCCCTCCGTTCATCTCTATCATGTAATGGAGTGCAGCTAGCTCTTAAACTGTCCCTTCTTCCTGTGCCTTCTTTTCCCTCTCCCATCTCACTAGAGACAACAAGCACAACAAAAACAACAGAGCCACAGCTTTCTTAGGCTATGTTCACATGTAAAATTCACTCCAAAGTATTCACTGCAACATCGTCTTTGGTAAATGTACTGAGTGATGCAGCCACCATGATAAATAGGTTCTGGAACCTTTCCATCGTCCCAGTAAGACATTTCATGCCTATTCTACAGTCAGCCTCTGTTCCCATCCCCAGGCCCAGGTAACACAATGCTACTTCTGTCTTTGTGAGTTAGCCCTCTCGGGATGTTTTACGCCAATGGAATCACACCGCACATGGTCTCTGCTTCCGGGTTCCGTTCACTAGGCTCCACAATTTTATGGTTCACCAGTGCCGTAGCATAAGTGAGTCTTTCTTCATTTTAATTGCCAAATTGGTGTTCCGTTGTATGGCTATGTCACAGTCTGTCCATCTGTCTATCAGGTGAGGACACCGCAGTTGTTTCCATCTTTGGCTCTCATGGACAGTGCTGCCTAGAGCTTTTGTGGACAAATACCTAAAGGCCAACTTTTTTTTTTTTTTTTAAATTTGTACTAGAGTGGACATATCCAGTGGGACTGATGGACATATAATAATTTCCGCATCTAACTTCTTGAAAAACTGCCAAACTGTTTTCCAAAGTGGCCGCACTATTTAATTCCCATGGAACTGTACAGGTGTCCTGATCGGTCCGTATTCTCACCATGCTGCCATTGACTGTCTCTTGGATAATGGTTGCTCTAATGTAACCTGTCTCACTGTGGCTTTGGTTCCTCATTTCCTGAGTGGCGATGGTGCCGAGTGTCACACCACATGCTTGGGGCCCATCTTTGGGTTAGGTTGTTTTCTAATCACTGAATTGTAGCCTCTTCCCTCCCCTCCACCTTCCATCCCTACCAGCTCGAAGGGACACTGTGTCCTCAGCATAGACTCCGCTTACTCAAAACCCCTCGGTTTTCCATTGCCAAAGTTAAATTCTGAACTTTTGAAATACGGGATCCATCTTGTCCTTATATACTCCCATTGGCATACGGGAAAATGACTCTGCTGGGGCTCCCTTTTATTTCCTTCTGGGGGTTGGTTTCTTGTCTGAAGTCTTCCCTGTGGATTCCTTCATCCTGGAGTTTAGAAGGTCAGCTGAAAGCCACCCTCCCCACCACTTTTTCATGACCCCTCCAGTGAGAACGTCACTTCCTCTGATGTCCCATATCTTCAATGAGAATGCTTCCAGGTTTGTTCTAGAGGAGGGTGTTCTGGTCTGCCAGCGGCACAGTGAGTTTGTTCTGTTCTGGACTTGAACTTCTGCAGCCTTTCTGTTTCTTTACTTTGCCTCCCTCCCTCTCTCTCTTCTCCTTCCCTCCCTCCCTCCTCCTTCCCTCCCTCCCTCATCCTTCCCTCCCTCTCTTCTCCTTCCCTCCCTCCCTTCTCCCTCCCTCTCTCTCTTCTCCTTCCTTCCCTCCCTTCTCCTTCCCTCCCTCCCTTCTCCTTCCCTCCCTCCCTTCTCCCTCTCTGACTCTGCTTCCTTCTAACATGGTCTCAAGCTCACTATGTAGCCAAGGATGACCCAGATCTTGTGGTCCTCCTGCCCTAACCTTCCGAGTGC
>CABHPR010124315.1:0-16278 GCA_902168415.1 Peromyscus melanophrys | reverse complement strand
TTTCTTTCTTTCTTTCTTTCTTTCTTTCTTTCTTTCTTTCTTTCTTTTTTGAGACAGGGTGTATCTATGTAGCCCTGACTGTCCTCGAACTCACTAGATAGACAAACTTGACCTCAAACTCTGCCTGCCTCTACCTCCCTAGTGCTGATATTAAAGGCATGCATCACCATGCTTGACCAAAAGAACTATTATTAATTCTACTTTATAAATACATTGAAAGTTCATGTTAAAAAGTACCAGTAAAGCATGCTTAACTTAAGAGCTCTGTTTCCATGGACACAATCATCTACTAGGTAGTCTACATATTCTGAAAGTTGTAGAGATATTCACATAACTTTAGAATATATTTTCATATTTGATGATTAAAGGGTATTAATTTATATCTGGGGGTATAATTAATAAAATGTTACTTAAAATGTATTTTTAAATGCTGTTCAATTGCCAGATGTAAAGTTTGTTTTAAATTGGTGTTAATTTCTTTCCAATACCTTCTCATTATATTAGAAAATAAAGTCATATGTAGACAAATTTCTAAACAGTCTTACTAAATAAGAAACACAGAGCCAAATACAGGGGCGAAAGCCATAGAGAACAGAGAAATAACGAAGAGCCACAACTAGCCTCAGCTTACCACCATGCAGTAGCTTGCCCAGAGAGAGTTTCTTCCTGTCTGACCTGTGCTTTTATTATTTTCCTGTTCTGCCTTCTCATTGGCTCTAAGCCCAGCCACATGTCTTCCTCATCACTGCCTGTCTATATAGACCTCCAGGTCTCTATGGTTGGTACTGGGATTAAAGGCTCATGTCACCACGCTTGGCTGTGTCCTTGACCACACAGAGACTCTGCCTGCCATGTGATCGAATTAAGAGCATGTGCTACCACCACCTGACTTCTGTTTATGACTCGCTGTGTGACCTTGCTATATGACCGCTGATCTCCAGGCAAACTTTATTTATTAACATACAAATTAAATCACATTTCAGCACAATTAAAATATCACCACAGTCATAAAATTCCTTTTACTATAAAAGTGAATTTTATTCATTTTTAAGCATAGATCTCATCTTGAAACAAATCCTTGTGTGCTTAGAATCCACAAAACCCCATCCTCTATTTCCATCCAGAAGATACACAACTGATTTCCCAAGGAGTTATCAAAATAAAAATATTAAAACATCTGAATGGTGCTTTTTAAGTATTTGCAAGTTTAACTTGTTTTGAGGAGAAGTACTTTGGGAACTCTAACTCAGAAGCATTTGCCTATCAGTACTTGCCTCACAGATTTGAAACCCTTGTGCCCTGGGTATCACGTCTTGTTGATGCTGCACCAGATTTCAGACATGGTGAACATAACAATACGGGATGTAGTGGTGTCAATTGCAGCCTGTGTCCTGTTCCATGCTAGGAGCAGCAGAATGAGGCAATAGCCCACAGCAGGCCTGCTGGGAGAATAAATGAATTAGGAGACATGTTTGAAAGTTTTACCATTTTTCTTTTAAAGTACAGACTTCTGCAAGACAAATGGCAAAAATGAAGATTTAACACAGCCGCAGAAGCATCAAAAGTGTTCTGAAAACATCTTTCTACCCATCATTCTTTCCTGATGAAATGGCTCTGATAGAGTAGGAGCCTCAGCAGGGTGGTCTTAAACAACCCATCTTTTCTCTGTCTCATCATTCTTGGGCCACAGTCATAACACTTTGATACTTTTGCTAGAAAAATATTTCCTTTTCCTAATTCTGTCCCTTGGGCAAGATTTCCACAGTCTCATATTTGCAGAAATGATTATTTCTGAAAAGAAATCCAACTGAACTATTTATCATGCCCCCAAAGTGTAGAGTAACAGATTAACTCTGTAGCCTAAAGTGCAGTTAATAGATGGGAAATAAAAATGTAGAGACATTTATTTTAGCTGCAAATTTGAAAATAAAACACTTGCTGGGCTACAAACCAAGAGCTTTCGGATACAACAACTTAGAGGTTTTGGTGAAGCCTGAAATAAAAATGCACACCCTATGCCAAAGGAGATAGAATGCTCTGTCTTCAACCCTCATTCCAACCATTATTTCAGAACATAAGAACTCTAACCCACTGCATAATAACACAAAGCATATTTTATAGATTTTTATATATAAAACTAATGTCACTTGTAATATCAAATTCCATGAACTCTTATAAAAGAGTTGAAAATGGTAACAATAAACCTGGGAAAACATACTTAATACGAAACAATCTATTTAATACTTTTTTCATTTAATGTTTGCAAACAGAGTTCTGCAACTCAGGATGTTTCCAGTGAGTCTTACAATGACTTAAAATGGGAAGGTGTAGGGATGGCTGGTTAAGGAACATAGAAATCAATCTGATGGCTTCATGTTCTTATAGAATATAATCATTCATGTGTAAAGCACAGGGGGCTGGAGTGACGACTCAGCAATTAAGGGCACTGGGGATCCAGGTTCAGTTCCCAGCACCCCCATAGAAGCTCACAACCATCTGTAACACCACTTTCAAGAAATATGAAGGCACCAGGCATCATGTGGCACACAGACATACATGAACATAACACATTCATACAGAGAATAAAAACTGTAAATAGGTTATATACATAAATATATATATTTAAAATATATGTGTAAAACATGTGTTTTTACATATATATATATATTTAAAGCACAGAGACAGGCTTAGTTCCCTCGCTAATGCCATATTTTTTGTAAAAATTTTGATCAATATTAAAATTGTTTAGTACTTGCCATTTTTGCTGTTGCTTCCCCACACATACAAGAAAGAGTCTGTCTGTGTGGTTCTGGCTGTCCTCAAACTCACTATGTAGGTGACCAGTCTGACCTTGAACTCACAGAGATCCACCTGCTTCTACCTCCCAAGTGTTGGGTTAAAGACATGTACCACCACACCCTGCTAGAAATTATCTTTTGAAGTATGGAGAAAAGAAATTTTTTTTCCTCTTTTTCCTTCAAAAATATACATAACAAATGCACTGAATGCAAAGAAATTCAGTGATCCCAGTGGAAAAGATAAGCCAAAAAAGTGTGAAAAATCAGTAGACATCAGAATAAATGCCAGCGGGACATGAGAATTTTCTATACAAGTGACCACAAAAATGCTGAGTCCATAAAAGGAAACTATTCCTGAGGATTACTGTGGTTAAAAGAAGTTATAAAGGGAAAAACTGATCTTCTCTTTGAAGGTGAAATAAGATTTAGATGAAGAGGGTAACAGGAGAGGCTGAGAAGCCACAAATGGTTCAAAAGCCACTGCGTTAGCTGTGGCCACTCCAGAGCTTGGGAGAGTGCTCGTTTCTTCCTCACATGGTAAGACAAACCTTCATTTTCCACTCAGAGACCAAAACACTTTCTTCCATGGCTCTGCAAGTCATCAGAAGTTTGTCATAAGAAAGAAAAATGTGTTTTTCAATATACATACTTCTCTGAAATGCTTGTGACACATAATTCTTTTCTTTGCATAATCCAACTAAAGGAAGTTCAATTCTAAAATGCTTCAGAGCTGTTTTACTTTTTGACACATACCAAAGTTGCATAATTTATGTTCTCTCTCTCTCTCTCTCTCTCTCTCTCTCTCTCTCTCTCTCTCTCTCTCTCTCTCTCTCTCTCTCTCTCTCTCCCCTAAAGCAAAAGAAAACTTATTCAACAAAGAAAAGCATCAACAAATCAAATATCATGCAGTGTAGCTCAAGTAGGGGCCTAGGCTCCATCCCAAGCAGGCAGCATAGGCCATATGAGTCCAGAAAAATGCAGGAGTGAAGGGGTTACAGTATCTTCCTCTATAGTTAAGGAAAGTTCTTGTGGCAGAAGAGTCCCTGCATGGAGACCCAGAAATGCCATTGTGTTAAGCTGTGAAAGTAAAGCCTGGATTGTGTTGGGAGACCCCAAGATGTTGAGGATGCCAGAGCTATGGGATACCTGCCAAGGAAATCTTCAGACAGGGAGTGGAATCAGCCCAAGAGAGAGAAGTGTGTTGCACTCAACAAAGCTGGAAAGGAAGAGCTTTCTTTGGACCAGTATTTCATCACTATCCCCAATCCACCCTTTTGGAATGGTAATGTATACTTTGTGTCATTGTTTGTTGGAAGTATGTAATTTGCTTTTTTATTTTACAGAAGTTACAGTTAAGAGATTTCTTTGAGTATCAGAAGAAATCTGGACTTTTAAACTATGTTGAGACTGTGTAAGACTATGGGGATTTTTGAAATTGAACTAAATGCATTTTGCCTTATGATATGGCCAGGAGTCTATGTGGGCCAGAGAATGGAATGTGGTGGTTTGAGCAAAATTAGCCGCCATAGACTCTTATATTTTAATGTTTGGTCCACAGTTGGTGGAACAATTTGGGAAGAATTAGGTGTGGGCTTATTGAAAAAGGTATATAGATTTTGATGTTTCAAAAGCCCATGCCACCATTCCCAGTTATTCTGTCTCTCTGTGTGTCTCTGTATCTCTCTGTGTCTCTCTCTGTGTCTCTCTGTCTCTGTCTCTCTGTCTCCCTATCTCTGTCTCTCTCTCTGTCTCTCTCTGTCTCTCTCTGTCTGTGTGTGTGTGTGTGTGTGTGTGTGTGTGTGTGTGTGTGTGCCTCATGTTACACGTTGTTGTCTCAACACATAAGCTCTCAGCTCCTGCTCCAGCACCATGCCTGCTTCCATGCTCCCTGACACGATGGGCATGGACTTTACTACCTTCTGGAGCCCTACATTAAATGCTTTCTTTACGAGTGGCCTCGATCATGGTGCTTTGCCATAGCAATAGAAAAGGATTGAAGGCAGCGTCGTTAGGTGTTGCTCGATGCATAAACCAATAACTAAAACAATTTTAGCCAGTTTTGAAATGTTTTTTAAGTAAACTATCTTTGTGAACATGTAATAAGCTTAAAATTAATGAAGCTCTCAGTCTTAACTTTATAGGTAATTTGCAGGGCTGATGGAAGTGCCACTGTGGTGATTTATGAAGATTAGTAAGTCAATCCAAGGGAACAGTCCCCTCTTCTTCTGGCAGAACTCTAATCTGAGCAGTGCCATGCATGTCTGGAATAATGTCTGTGTTTTAAAACATCTGCTTATAGTTTAGTGTGGGTCTGAGTCCTGCCAATGTGCTTTCAGTGGAGTTGAGGTGTGCTGCTTCTAGATCACACGTGGGAAACACACTCTCTCCAGCTCCTACCTATCTGCTGGAAGAGTATGTCAGTGATGTCAGGGGGAGCATTGGCCATGTGCTGCATGGAGTGAGAACAGCATGCTGAAGAAGGCAAATAAACTGCATGTTAAAAAGACCCATTTTCCCTAGACTACACACGAGATCTTCAGAAGACAGATGCGTGGCTATGCTCCTTGCTCAACCATTATCTCATTTGTACACATGCTTTAACTAACACCTTTGCCTGTCTATCTTTATAACTGTTCTTTCATCACAATCCAGAATTGGTTTCACAAAACGCTCATTGAAAATTGATCTTTGGGTTAGCAAGATAGCTCAAAGAGTAAAGTGTTTGCTTCCAAACCTGATGACCTGAGTTTAATATTGAGACCCATGTGGTGGAAGCCAGAGAACCTCCTACAAGTTGTTCTTTGACCTATGCGTATGCATGTATACACATACACACATAAATAATAATAGTATTGATGACTGTAGCACGAATCTTAAAAGTTCTTATTAATAAAAACGAACCCAGGAGCCAGGTATTAGGGTGAATTCTGAAAGGTCAGAGAAGCAGAACAAGCCACAGATAACCTCACCTCGCCAACTTCTCAGCTGATCCTGTTTCCTCAAACTGGAAGCTTCTGAATCCACATCCGAATGGATATCAGCTGAATTGCTGCTCAAAAGCCTAAAAGCTTAAAAAGCTAAAGTTCCTGGTCCTCATGCCTTATATACCTCTCTGCTTCCTGCCATCACATCCTGGGATTAAAGGCATGTGTCTTTCCCAAGCAAGACATGAGATCTCAAGTGCTGGGATTAAAGGTGTGTCACCATGCCTGGCTGTTTCCAGAACTCACAGACATCCAGATGGATCTCTACCTCTAGTATGTTAGGATTAAAGGCATGTGCTACCACTGCCTAACCTCTATGTTTAATATAGTGGCTGTTCTGTTCTCTGACCCCCAGATAAGTTTATTGGAGTGCATAATAGCTCAACCACAAATGACAACAATAATAATAGCATCTTTCTCTTCTGATAAAATCTTTAGTGTCCCGCAAACAGCTGGCTGGTTGCTTACCCATGCTGACATGTAAGTCAAGAATGTGTGAGTGCATGTTAAAGTCTGGGGGGCGGGGACAACAAACATTCTGGATTCCTTTCTTCTTTCCATCCTTCCTGCTTTTCTGTTACATTTTTTGAACTAGGCACTGATCTTAGAGCCTTGTACACTTTAAGAGCATATTCTACCCCTGAACTATATCACCAATCCATTTTTAAGGTTTAATTTTGAAGCAGGGTCTTGTTAAGTTGCTCAGTCTCATCTTGAACTTGCTTTGTAACCCAGATACCATTTTGAATTTGCATGCTCTGGCCTTAGCTTGACTTGATGGTACTTGTATTTCTGTCCTGCCTTAGCCTTCCAAGTAGCCGAGATCATGTATGTCTGCACCGCCAGGCCTGGCTAACATTCTGAAATTAGTCTCGTAACTTTTCTGCTTTGACTGAGACTTAAATATGAAAAATAACTTTCATTTTTATCAAATCTTAAGGTGACAGCCTCTATTTCATTCTATTACATAAATCAGATGGCTAAATATGGAAGACCAATAGCAGCTTTCCTGAGAATTGCAAAGTATTTGGTGCTTAGAAACGTATACGTCTTTTAAAAAAAAAAATCAGGATCTACTAGAACTGTACTATACATCAATGCCACATTTACCCTTCCACCCATGGATAAGAATACATGGGCCATGATTTCACTTCTTCAATCCAGAAAAACCACTTCAAATTTAGCAGCAACCGTAAACTTATTTGCTGTCCTTTGCTTAGAGACACAGCAGAGACAGAGTCAGTCTGGAAGATTGCTTCCATGAATGTTACTCCTCTGGGACCCAGCATCCCTGACTCTTTTCTTACTCTTTTTCTCTTTCACACAATCCCTCTGACCCAACCTAGTTTCACCATCACTGTTTGGTTGTTTCACACTGTTTGGAGATTCTGCTTAAATTTTCTGGTTCCTCCACCAGTGTGCTCCACAACTGAGAGCTGTGGCTCCCATCCACAAAAGGACGATGGTCCAGTGTAGAGAAAGTGATGCAGCAAAGTGACACAGTCAACAATGAAGGCGCTTTTACTGTACTTGTTTCTCTCTCCTACCACCCACGGACAGCAACGTCTCAGGTGCTTTCTTCCAAACAAGACTAAGCTTCTTTGTGTAGTTTTAATTTAAATTACGTCTATTTATTTGGGGGAAACACAGAGTGCATATGGAGGTGAGAGAACAACTTGTGGAGGTCAGTTCTCTCCTTACACTATGTGGATCCAAGCGACAGAACTCAGGTCGTCAGGATCAGCAGCATTCTCCTTTACCTGCAGGGCCATTTTGCTAGCCCAAATAGCTATTTTTTAAAAAGAAACTTCACATTTTAGATGTGTATAATCCTGAGTTTTTATTGAACTGTTAAGAAATAATAATTCATATCCTCCCTCTGAAACCTTGTAAAGCAGACAAGACAGCAGCCAACACAGAGAGAGAGGATTCTGTATGGAGCCCAAGTATCTTCAGTACTGGGAGGACTGAGTATACACTCTTCTATCTCTTAGCCCAGGCTCCTTAACTTGTTCATAATCCACTAAAGCAAAAGCATATTCTTGGATTTATTCTAAACTACATTAAAAACCTCAAAGTATTTCAATTTGTATTTTCAAAGTGTCCAATCCAGATTTTTAAGATTACTTGATATTATGCAACTTCCCCTAATAATCTTTTGGGACTTGATCATTTTTACTAATCTAACATAGTAAAGGTTTATGAATCAAGACCGATGTATTTATTTCTATATGGACAAAGCAAAAGCATGATTTGTGCAAAGGTCTGGAGGAATACAACAATTGACGCCCACAAAAGGTACAGGAGTACACTGATAATTCACTCTATTCTATTTTTTTTTTGTCTTTGAGTTGAGAAATAAAATATACTCAGAGAAATAAAGCAAAGCAAGAAAAATAAAAGGAAAAGAGGAATTTAATTTTTTTCCAAATTTCAATACAGCAGAATTTGCATTATGGCTAGACAAAGGTCTTTCATATAGAACTGGGCCATGTTTGAAAATGAATTAAGAGATTATAAGAATAAAAATACAACACTGTGATTAGACTGTCAAGTCCAAAAGCAAACTAAAGCCAGTTAAGGGCTCCGTCTGAACATGGCGAGATGGCACAGACCTTTGTTTCCATGACTTCTGGTTTCATTGGCTTGCTGTTCCCTCACTATTTGAACTAACACGGAGTCTTTCCTTTACACATTCAGCCTCAAACCTCCCCAGTTTCATCTGCAATGAACAGCACACGTGTAATTATGTTAAATTGTATTCAGAAGACATTTGTAAATGGGTTTGGGTTAGACAGCAGCTGTTTCCCATTAGCCATGGGAAAAGTTTATTCATATTTTCAGTGTTAGAAAGTCTGAATGGCACATTTTTTGCTTCCACATCTCAACATTTATAGAACAGTTTTAGGATTTTTACTAGAATCTTAAATGTTATGGAATGCATATGGTATACTTTAATGTGAAAAACGAGTTTATACCTGCATAAATCCTCAGTTCTCCAAATAGCAGCAAAAAAAAAAAAAAATACTTTTTGAATTTCAACTATTCTAATATAAAGAACTGAAAGTTAAGTAATTTTGATTTCCATTACCCTGAACCATTCTGGTTTGCCTCACATGGGTCAAGATGCGTATGCATTAAAAATTTGTCTGTATGTGCAAATATGTGTGTCTCTGTTGCTGTATGTTTCTTGTGCTTTTTCTTTGCCCTCCCACCCCCTGTTTACTTGTTTTGTTCTTTTCTGATTTGTTTTTATTTTCTTATTTTTCAGAAGCCTGTTTATTTTCTAATGAGATAGAGAAAGAAAGGGTGTGGATTTGAGTGGGTAGGGAGATGGGGAAGAGCTGGGAGAGGTTGAGGGATGGGAAACCAGTTATTCCTACTTCTCTGTTCTTAGATTTTAATTGTATTTTGAAATTATTTCCAATTGCTTGTCTCAAAACATAAAACAAAAATAAAAAACAATTGGCATTGATTTAAGCATTCACCTCAGGACCTTATCAGTCATTCATTCGACTTTTTTGTTTATTTTCTTGAGATGTTCAGGTTCTGAGCTTTGTCATGGGCATTCAATGATGACTAGAGATGCTACGGTGTATTGTGTGATAGAAGCTACATGCATCTCTAAAAAAGATGTAGGCATCTCTAAACCAGATGTAGGCTTAGTGTGAGCAAGGAAGAGAGAAGGAGATGAGACAGAAGATGGAGATGGAGAGTCTGCCGAGCATTGAGGAGGGTACCTACCTGAGCTTGCCTTCTATTTCTGGTATGGTGACAACCGTTTGTTGGATCTGTAAATTATTTATAAAATTTTGAAACTCATTTTGATGATTATACAAAAGTGAATGATAGAAGAAGGAAAAAGATATGGAGGCTACTTCGTAGTCTTTCATAATAGTTCAGAGGACAGGATGGTGTCTTAGATAAAGTTAGCAGAAGTGGAGGAGTTGTGAAGTATGTGCCACAGGTCATGTACATTTACATTAAAATGAGCCTGTATTCACAGTGGATGAATTATGAATATTTTAGGAAAGAAATCAAGCATGACTTAAATGTTGAGGAGAACATGTAGGAAATCCTATATCTAAATAAATTCACCCAAACAAAAGGCTTTTAAAATTATGGTAGCTCTGGGACAATGATCAAAGAGGGATCTGAGATAAGTTTTGAGCAGTTGCCCCAGGTGACTTCACTTGGACTTACCAGTTCAGGAACTTGATACAAAATAGCCCCACAAAACTTTATATTCATCAATAATATTTCATCTTCAAAGATAAATCCTACCAAATAGATTCATACAAACCTGTACAACTCATAGTTTCTTTTCAAACTAAATAGTGATTGAATAAATTCAGTGGTTTGTATACTGAGCCCTGTTTTCAACTCTTTACATAGCGTTAGCGTAAGGGTCACAGACCACTTAAAAAGACAGGTGATTACTATGTTTAGGGCAGGAGTGGACTGGAGGTCCCTGAGGGTCTTTGATGGTTAATATTGATCATCTACTTGACAGGATCTAAAATCATCCAGTACACAAGCCTCTGTACATGGTTGTGTATAATTAGCTTGATGTCATTAACTGATATTGGATGTTTCACCGTAAAACAGACAGCATTGTTTCTTGGGTTTAAGTCCTGTAGTACATAAAAAGGAGAAAGCTAGCTGAGAACAAACATTAATTACTCTCTGCTTCCTGACTGTGGATGAAATGTGACTGTCTCAAGCTCCTGCCACCCTAACTGTGAGCCAAAATAATTCCTTCTCCCTTGTGTTGTTTTTATCAAAGCAGTAAGAAAACAACCAAGACAGAAAGCTGGCATCAAGAAGATGAGCTACTGGGTTGTGATATACCTGACCATGTGGTTCTTAGGACTTTGGAACTGGTTTATGAGAGGATTGTGGAAGGGTGTATTAGTTAGGGATTTTATTGCTGTGATGAATCACCATGACCAAAAGCAAGTCGGAGAGGAAAGGGTTTATTTGGCTAACACTTCCACACTGTAGACCATCACTGAAGGAAGTCGGGACAGGAATTCAAACAGGGCAGGAACCTGGAAGCAGAAGCTGATGCAGAGGCCATAGAGGACAACGACGGTTTACTGGCTTGCTTCCCATGGCTTGTTCAGACTCCTTTCTTATAGAACCCAGGACCAACACCTCAGGGGTGACCCCACCTAAAATGAACTGGACCCTCCCACATCAATTCACAAATTAAGAAAATACTCTACAAACTTGCCTACAGCCCAACCTTATAGGTGTATTTTCTCAGTTGAAGTTCTTTCCTCTCAGAGGACTCTAGCTTGTGCCAAGTTGACATAAAAACTAGCCAGGACAAAGATATTTGACCTCAGGACTATAAAAAGCTCTTGCATACTGTAAGTAAAGGTTAGGGACCATTCTAATGGGAGTTATGAAGACCAAAAAGCAGAAAGAAATTTGGAGTGTGAAGGCCACTCAGCAGGAGACAGGGATTGGAAGGAAGGACAGCCCAGGACACAGCAAGACCAAATTCTTTGCACAAAGGAGATTTATTTGCCCCAGAGAGACAAAATGCAGGTAATAAGAGACAGAGACAGGAGACAGAGGACATGGGAGAAGGGAAAAAGAACAAGGAGAAGGGGGAAGAGATATTTGCCCATGAGAGACAAAGGACTGCATCTGGATAGAGAGGAGACAGACATGACCCATGGGCAAATGGCAGTTTATAAAAGAAAAAAGGAAAAACCAATGTTAGGATGAGTTGGGTACATTTAATTGGGCATGTTAAAACAGGGCTTTTGATTGCTGAACTCCAATACTTTGATAGCTAGACTTGGTGGTCAGCCTTAGGAGTAGAAAGTGGCCAAATAAGGGAATAGACCTTGGTGGCTAGCTTTAGGAATGCAATCTAATGGTTTATCAAGGTAGAGGGAATGTGGGGAGTAAGGTAAAAGACAAAAACTGTCAGGACCATGTCTGCATTGCTTGGGCGTGCTATCAGGTATGTTGTCAGGAACTGGGCTGGGACATTCATGAGTTAATTTTGCCAAGAATATGGCATCTTTCTGCCCACGTCCTGAGAATATGAATGAAGTTGGATTTGAAGATAAAGAACTAATTTGTTTAGCAGATGAAATTTCAATATAGAGTGTTCAAGCTTGACATGCAGTTCTTTACTGAACATATCCAGATCTACAGTAAAAGAGATCAAAAGTTGGGCAGAAAGGTGTAACTGTTGAGGACAATTATAGAGCTGAAGCTTGTTCGAAGTTGTAAACAAGGCACATGTTGAAAACTAGGTTACGACTTTAAAGAGAAACATCCTGCTCTGCACTGGAACCACATAGACATAGAAGTCTTGCACCAAAAAAAGAGCAGAACTTCGCATGGCAAACACTAAATTCTGTAGCTCTGTTTCAGGGATCTGAGATTCATAATGGAATCATCTGGCTTAAAGAATTAGACATTCTGACACATCCAGCTCTGCTCCCTGCAGCACACATATACACATAATCTCTTGAGTCAGCTCTGTGCATTCATATATATATGAATTATTATGTCATTCTGAGTGTCATTCTGAATATATGAATTCCCTTATATAATCTGCCAACCATCCCTCCATAGAATGACCAGGCTGGGGTCTCCAATATCCTTAGGCCTATCACCTTCAGAGCTTTACTTCAGAGGCCTTCTGGCAATTTAATACATTTCCAAGAAAACTTTGGAATATCTGGCTAGATAGCATCTAGAAAAGTGGTTCTCAACCTTCCTAATGCTGCGACCTTTAATACAGTTCTTCACATTTTGGCAAACCCCAACCATAATGAAAATTATTTTCATTGCAACATAATAACTGTAAATTTGCTACTGTTATGAATTTTTTTTTCGAGACAGGGTTTCTCTATGTAGCTTTGTGCCTTTCCTGGAACTCACTTTGTAGACCAGGCTGGCCTCGAACTCACAGAGATCCGCCTGCCTATGCCTCCCGAGTGCTGGGATTAAAGGCGTGCACCACCACCGCCCGGCTTTACTGTTATGAATTTTAATGCAAATATCTGCCATGAAGAATATCTGATATGTGACCCCAAAGGGGTTGTGGCTCACAGGTTGAGAACCACTCTTCTAGAAGAACTAGGATATAGAGAAACACTGCTTTCTGCTCTCAGTTCCTGAGTGTTTTCATAGTGAAGGGCAAGTCCTAAATCAGATAGCTGTTGGATGGAGTACAACTCCCACATGGCAATCCCACACTCTCCCACCCACTAACTGCCAGCCATCCCTCCCCAGAACCACCAGGCATGCCTAGCTCGTTAAGGTGCCACAGCTGCTGAGTGTCATTCTGACCTACCCCACTTTTCTTTCTGTGCTGACTTGAAGACTATCTTGCCATCCCTATAGCATTTGCTATGCTATAACCTGGAAAGCACTACTTTGAAAACCTTGGGAATACATTTAAGAGAAATATCACATCCAACTTCAGATTTAACTCTTAGAGTATTTTCCCTTCTTCGGTATGACTTTTCCCAGAAAGACCTGAACAAACAAATACTCACCCCAAACAGGATATCATTGTCAGACCAAAAACACAATTTCTCCAAAGTCTAACCTGTGATTCAATGACTCTTTTAGGGTCACTTACAGCGTAGGTGACTCCACAGTAGAGTGTCACTAAAAAGCCAGGCTCATCATGAGTGACAGTTCATGAACTGCATCGCTAGTGTTCCCTATATATCTTGCAGGCAGCTGTATACAAAAAGGTCTCCCTTCTCCCAGCAATACTTTTCTGTTTGTATAACCCTGGAGCAGGGAATCCTGAGTCTTGTCACATGCCATTTGAGTCTTGTGAGTTCTGTGAGCTTTTTGTGTCTCTTGAGTCTCCCTCCTCCCTCTATGAGAAAATATATCAGTTCTGAGAAAATGGCTACACAACACCTTCAAAGGTCACAAACCATTGCACTCAGCTTTCTGTCAACTTCTGTTGTAAAACAAGCAAGAAAGGGTGGCAGTGGCCCATGCTTTAATCCCAGCATGCAGGAGGCAGAGCCAGACAGATCTCTGTGAGTTTGAAGCCAGCCTGATCTACAGAGTGAGATCCAGGACAGGCACCAAAACTACACAGAGAAACCCTGTCTCGAAAAACACACACACACACACACACACACACACACACACACACACACACACACACACACCACTGAAGTTATAAAAGGGTTATGTGGGGTTTTTTTGTTTTGATTTCAGTTTGCCTTATGTCCCAGATTTGCAGATACTTTAAATAGTAGGGGAAAGATCAGGTTCTCAGGAAAGTAAAGAATAACCCTCATTGTGGATTTCCATCAAAATGCTTTCTCTCCAGTTTGTCAAGAAAAATAGTATGTGTTGACTGTGAAAAGACAGAATGCCGAGTGTGTTGCCAAAGGGCAGACTGATGTGATTGGAGGCTCTCAGGCAGTCCAGTATCCAGAAATGAGCTCAAGCTGGACTACAGGAGGGTTTCTGGCAGTTAGATAAAAGCCAGCATTCCTCAGGATTCCCATTCCGATCTGCCAAAAGAAGTCATTTCTCTTACCTCTGGCAGAAGGGACATGTGGCTACCCCTGGTGCCTATCAGCATACAAAAGCCCATGCTGGCCTCCAGGCTGCCTCAGTATTACAAGTACCTGTTATACTTTTCAAAGTCCACACTAGCATCCTACCCTTTCCTCCCCCAGCTACTCATCCTTCTTATAATCTACATGATTTGTCCACCCAGGCACTCTCTCTATTCTCTATTCTGACTCTTGTTTCTCTCTCTCTCTCTCTCTCTCTCTCTCTCTCTCTCTCTCTCTCTCTCGCTCTATTCCCTGTCTCTTGCTATCTCATTATCACCACTATTTTCTCCTGCTCTCCCACTTCCCTAGGCCTGGCCATGTCTAGTCTGCTCTCCTTTCTCCCTGTTCTGGACTCCTCTATATACCTCTGGATATTTTTCACTCTTATTCATAACAAAAACCTTTTCCTTAACCATACCATGGAACAGTCATGTTGGCAGTTTCTTTACTGTGCCCCTTCACATGCAGTGATATGAACTGAGAGTGAGGGAAATGTAAGCCAAATCACAAACCTCTTGAGACAAAAGAGTTGCACAAAACCAGACTAAAGTTTATAAACTATTTAAGCAGACTTTTTCAGAAGCTTATTCTTATCTGTCAGCCTAAACTTCCACAAATTTTCCAGAAGAGGTTTTTTTTTTTTTTGCATGTTTTGAAAGTATTGCTTTCTAAGTCTTTCATAGATACTGATAAAGTACTTCCACAAGACATTGTGTTTGGTGTGAGACTAGTCACAAGCATCAGGAGCCTTAACACCCACTGCAGAGGTCCCGTATGTCCCTTCCAATTCAAAGTGTGCCTTTCTGAAAAATTAGAGGAATGCTCAGCGGCTCTTTCTCCCCCTCAACAGCTTTTTCCAAATGAACTATCTTTCCAAGTATGCCACTTAAAATGTATCTCATCATCAGACACTTGTAAAACAACTGGTACAGTTTAAAATGGGCATCTTTTATGAAAATGTTCTCATTTATCTTGTTAAGATAACATATATAAGCACCAGTGGAGAGAGTTACTTGTTGTAAGGTACCCGTGACTTCTCTGTGGTGCTATATTTGTAATCTAAGAAATAAAGACTTCCTGAAGATCAGAGGGCAGAGCCAGCCACAGAGCCAGCCACAGAGGCCGGGCAATGGTGGCACACACCTTTAATCCTAGCACTCAGGAGGCAGAGGCAGAGATTCATCTGGATTTCTGTGATTTCAAGGTTCCACCCCCTTAAGGTTTCACAGCCTTACCAAGCAGTGTCACCGTCTGGAGGCCAAGCATTCAAACATGTGAGCCTACAGGGACATTTCACATCCAAACTACACCTGGGAAAGTGCTGTGGGATGGTCTGTATGTTAAATGTGTTGCTCTGATTGGTTAATGAATAAAACACTGATTGGCCAGTAGCCAGGCAGGAAGTATAGGTGGGACAAGGAGAGAAGAGAATTCTGGGAAGTGGAAGGCTGAGGCAGAGAGACTCTACCAGCCGCCGCCATGACAAGCGAGATGTAAGGTACCAGTAAGCCACAAGCCATGTGGCAACTTATAGACTAATAGATATGGGTTAATTTGAGATATAAGAACTAGATAACAAGAAGCCTGCTGTGGCCATACAGTTTGTAAGCAATATAAGTCTCTGTGTTTACTCAGTTGGGTCTAAGCGGCTGTGGGACTGGCGGGTGAGAGAGATTTGTCCTGACTGTGGGCCAGGCAGGACTGGAGAAATCTCCAGCTACAGGAAAGCAAGGGTAGGCTACGTGATGACTGCAGCCATTAATCTTTATTGTCAGCCTAACTGAATTTAGAATCATCTAGGACACTGAGAAATATCTCTGGGTATTTCTATAAGGGTGCTTCCAGAGATACTGAGTTACTGATGGGGGAAGATATACCCTGAATGTGGAAGGTAAATTCTGTAGTCAGACTGATGGTATAGAGACA
>CABHPR010124314.1:1807-21120 GCA_902168415.1 Peromyscus melanophrys | reverse complement strand
TCCCCAAGAAACAGGCACAAGCATTTCTTTCTTTCTCCCACTTGGTACTAACTAGAACATTCCTCTTGTACCCAAGAAACTGAGGGAAAACTGTGGGAATAGGCATCTGGAGGTAAATGCCTCCCCTACTGCTAACCCCTGCTGTATCTATTCCCATTGCCTTCATGTCAGGGCATGAGCAAGATGAGATGGCTGGTGTAAGATAAAACTGCTTGTTTTATCTTCCTAGGTCCTACTCAGGAAACCACTCAAGGGCTGAGATACCCTCATCTATGACACCTTTTCAGGGCCACATTCATATAGAACAGGCATAAGAAATGCCCCAAAAGTTAAGACTGTCTAATTCCTACTTTGCCATTAGCTGTATGACCTACAGGCGGTAACTTAGCCTCTTAGAGACTCTTTAACCCCAGCACGCAGAAGACAAAGGCAGGCAGGAAGACATGAGTTCTAGGCCAGCTTGCTCTACCTAGAGTTCTAGCCCAGCCAAGGTTACACAGTGAGACCTTTTATAAATTAGTAAAATAAAACAAAACATTAGCTGTTCCTGGGTGTTAAGGTCAACACAGCATGACCTATGTTTTCCAAATGGTCTATTTTAGCTGACTGAAGTCTGAGTCTAAAGCCCAAGCAAGTAACAGTATTTCAACTGCCTTGTTCTGCTGCCTCTTTGTACACATACGGAAGCCTGGGGCTATACCAAGCTGATCATGGTCATGTTTCCAAATGCCTTTTGGCTAAAATATCACCCCAAGTTGTGGGGGTATTGTGTTCCCCAAAATATTGTGTATGCTAATAAACTTATCTGGGGTCAGAGAACAGGACAGCCACAATATTAAACATAGAGGTTAGGCAGTGGTAGCACACGCCTTTAATCCTAGCATTCCAGAGACAGAAATCCCTCTGGATCTCTGTGAGTTCAATGCCACATGGGAAACAGCCAGGCGTGGTGACCCACGCCTTTAATCCCAGAAAGCACGCCTTCAATCCCAGGGAGTGGTGGTAGAAAGCAGAAAGGTATATAAGGCGTGAGGACCAGAAACTAGAGGCATTTTGGCCTGGAGAGGCATTTGCCCTGGAGAGGCATTTGGCCTGGTTAAGCTTTTAGACTTCTAGCAGCAGTTCAGCTGAGACCCATTCTGGATGAGGGCTCGGGGCATCCAGTCTGAGGAAACAAGACCAGCTGAGGATTCAGCGAGGTGAGATAGCTGTGGCTTATTCCGTCTCTCTGACCTTCCAGTGTTCACCCCAATAACTGGCCTCAGGTTTGATTTTATTAATAAGACTCTCTAAGATTCATGCTACACCAAGTTCTCTGTGATTTCCAACTAGGTAATGGAGAAATCTGCATGGAACAGTGTCCAGAGCTTTCCTCAATCCAACTTAGTGAAAAGGACTGTTTTGTTATAAGCTCAACAAAAACCACTGGCTGTCCAAGCTCACAGAAAACCTACACTGTAATGTTCCCATGAAAACTAGGGTCCAGAATGTGTTTTCCAGAGATGCAATCTGGAACCAGTCTCCCTTTATAACTTGTTCCTGGATAATCTGGCATCATGTTTGGCTGAACAAAATGCTGTTGGAGAATATTATTTTAAGGTATGTTACTTTTGTTTATGTTGCTATTTAACTCTGTGAAGCTGTGATACTTTGCATATCTAAAATACCTGATGGTCTAATAAAGAACTGAACAGCCAATAGCAAGTCAGGAGAAAAGATAGGTGGGGCTGGCAGGCAGAGAGAATATATAGAGGAGAAAGACTCCAGGGGCCAGCCACTCAGCTACACAGCAAGTCAGAGTAAGAATAAGATTTACAGAAGTAAGAGAATGGGAAAAGTCCAGAGGCAAAAGATAGACGGGATAATTTAAAGTTAAGGAATGATGGCAAGAAACAAGCCAAGCTAAGGCCAACCATTTATAAGTAAGAATAATCCTCCATATGTGATTTATTTGGGAGCTGAGTGGCAGGCCCCCAAAGAACAGAAGAGTAAAAAGCAAACAACAGAATGCAACTACATACCCTCCTGAAACAAAGAGAGATAAACAGTTGTTAATACATTAGCCTCCAGGTATGATTTTAACAGGTAAGCTTCAGTGTGAAATTGCTGTGTAAGTTACGAGAGCTATAAACTGATCATTCTAAACCTAAAGTTAGATACTATCTTCGCTAGATATCCATAACTTTTAACTGGTTCATAATTAGCTCCACACATTAAATTATTCAAGTTGCCTAATGCAAACCACGAGTGATGGCTCATACCTTAATCTCAGCACCAAAAATGGGTGCTGCAAATTTGTAGCCAGCCTGGTCTAAATAGCAAATTCCAGGCCTGTCAGGACTACTGAGTGAGACCCAGTCTCAAATCATCAGTAATATCGATGATGTCAATATTCTTCTGGTGTCTATGCAAACAAACCACACTCTACATCTATGGATATCTTAGCCACCAGCCACTTTTGAGATAGGGTCTCAGTGTATAGTCCTGGCTGTCCTGGAACTCACTAAACAGATCAGACTGGCATTGAACACAAGAAATCTTCCTGCCTCTGCCAGGATTAAAGCCATGTGCCACCATATCTCATATCTCATAGGTTTAAAATTTGAAATTAAAAAAAAAAAAGGAAGGAAGTTCTTTTACGGCTGGAGATGGCTCTGAGGACCCACAACCATGCATAATTCCAGTTCCAAGGGATCCAACACTCCTGATTTCCATGGGCACCTGAAAGCATGTGGTGTACACATATACATACACTCAAGCATACACACATAAAAATTTTTCAATGGGCGGTGGTGCAGTGGCGGCGCACGCCTTTAATCCCAGCACTCTGGAGGAAGAGGCAAGTGGATCTCTGAGCTTGTGGCCAGCTTGATCTACAGAGTGAATTCCAGAACATAGAGGGCTACACAGAGAAAACGGGGTGGGGGGCACCACGACATTGTTTTCAAAGTAAGTTCTTTTTTAATCTTTTTTAATTGATGTCTATAGAGAAGCTTTACAAACTACGGATTGTCATATCCATTCTATAAGAATCAGAACACACTACACTGTCCATTTGTCGCAACGGTCATTTGTAATTCAAATCTGCTTTCTCATAGGTTAGACAGACAAAATATTTAGATGAAAAAACTAAGGATATTTTTAGATATATTACAGACCTTATTCTGATGCCCCAAGACAGCACATTTAGTTTCAACTAAAAACAACCCAGTCAGCTATGCACCCTGGATTACTCAAACTGCATCACAGAAGATTGGGAATGAGGAGGAAGGTGAGCAGATAGGAAAACTGGAGACCAAAGCAGAGATGCTTCAGAAATCCTAGTAAGCAACCCTGGACTCAGGGCCAGTGCAGTGCAGTACTGGTGCTGCTGTAAGCCACATGCAATGAACTAGCATGTAATCCTCACCATAAACATGTGAACTTGTTTACATTAATACACAGGCTTAACAGATGAAAAAATTAAAGCCAAGAGGGCAGATATGAAGAAATCTTCAATCAAACGTACATAAAAATAAAAATAAACATCAAGAAAAATGTCAAGGTCTTCCTGCAGGCTCAATGAACCTCATCACTAATAGGCAAGTATGTACCTCACAAGCTTCATTTAACTGCATCTAAAGGGCAGAGAAAACTTTTAAGGGAAAAAAAAAAAAATCAACTGGATAACTAATCCAAAAGATTACACCACTGATTTCCTCAAAAACCCTTAACTAAAAGGAACACCACACATACTTTTATAGGAAGAGCAATTTAAGAATAACATGGTGGTAACCTACAATCCCAATACTTAGAGAGGTGGAGGCAGGGAATCAGGAGTTCAATTTCCCATAAAGAATGTTCTAGGCCAATTTGACACACCCAAAAGCCAAACAAAAGGAAAAAAATAGCAATTTCATTCAAGTGAATTCTTTCTGCTTGTATCTTTTTTAAAACCCCCTTTCTTCTCAATTTTGATAGATAAAACATCAGGTAGTTATTTTCTGACCTGGTCTGGAGCTGTATTTAAAATTCAATTCCTGTCTTCATTACACTTCTAAAAGGAAGTTATGTTTTCAAGGGATGATAACTGTGTGAATGTGTTCTTACTAAGTAAGTGATAAGAAGGATCAGAACAGGCTGGCAGCCAGAGAAGAATGCATTCTGAAGGCAGGAAGCACTGCCAGAAACAGGATGGATGGATGGACCAAAGGACAGTACCAAGGTTGTGAAAACACACCCAGCAGGAGAAAAACAGAAAGAGCTGTATGCCATTGCACATCTTTGACTGGACATTCGAGCAGAATGTCATATAGGCAACTAGAATGATTTGGTGATAAGAGTTTTCAGAATGCATTTAAAGTCATGTAACATTTCAAGGTAACTTCCTTGTGGGTAGGCAAAGAAAACCAGGGTTGTGGGCTTAGAGCCTTGAGGATCTCCTATCCTTGGCAGCTGAGCAGGAAGAAATGAGATGACGGGACTGGGGTTGCTGGCTAGGTGGGATGTTTCTTCTCCAGAAGCCAGGCAGACAGTGTTTTGGAAAGGCAGTGATGGATTGCATTTAAAAGAACTTAAAAGATATGAGCAGCGAGGGCCATGAATTAACTTTAGGTTTGGTGGTGTCTTCAAAATAAAAACCGTTGTTTCCTGTGGCTTTTTTTTTGGTTGTCAGGAGAGAGGATGTTCCCAAGGTAAAACTATGTAAGTGTCAGCCACAGACTCACTCCCATGACTGCTGTCAAGCATCAGTTTTCCTGGATGCTGGCCTGAGATACCAACAAGTTTTTGCCACATGGATTCCAGAAAAGTTCACAATAATGGCAGCTGGTTTCCCCGCAAAGAAAATGAAAGAGATTTTTGGTAATAATCTATCATATTCAAGGGAAGAAGCTTACACAAGGACCAGAACATCAGGCAGTATCCACTGGAGCCATCTTGGGGGCTGCCCACTACAGTTCCTTGGTCAGTACAGAAAAACAGTAAGAACTATCTGACCAGGCGGTAATGCTACAAGCCAAAGAGAGAAGCCTGGAATAATTTCAACCAAGCTTCAAGGTTAAGATTCTCTCCAGCCCTAGCTGTCTCGCTGCAGCCCCCACTCGGTGTGTGTGTGTGTGTACACACACATGCATGTAGGGGAGGGGGGGCAGGCTTGTGTATGCATTGCTGTTGTTTGCAGTACTGAAGACCTAACACAGGGCCTTGCAGACCTCACAGGATCTGTGAGACAGGCACTTTACCCTTTAGTTATAGCCCCAGATATCAAGCTATTTGGTTTTTATTCCCTGCTTCAAAATACAAAATAAAATACCCAATTAACCTAACCACCTGCCCTAGAGGCCACCAGTCATTTCTACTCAAGCCACTCAACACCGGCCCCTTCCTTCTTCTACTCTCCAGGGAGCTCTCAACCCTGGAAACAAACACTAAGGCAGTCAGCAATGTCATTTCTCTTACCTGCGCAGGTCTGTACCGGTTCCTGCCAAGTTAGTTCTTAGTTAGGGCACTCTTCTAGGGTTTCCAAGGATACTCAACTCTCCCCATTATGCTTGATGGACATTTCAGAATGTTTGTTTTAACACAGGAGTTTAGATCACCATTCACCACTCAAGTCAACACAGCTATTTGCTTAAATAAGGTACTTTGCACATTCTTTCAAAAGTGAAAGGAAATGTGTATTGGTTTTCCTACCTGGATAGTCTAATTCTACTGTTGAACTAAACAATGATATTTTCACCTACATCAGTAATTCCCAGGAAATTTTCTTCTATGGTAATTTTAACAACTACTGCTGAATTCTGAAGAAAAAAAAAACTTCAACATCACCAAACTCAATTAAAAACATTTAGGCCAGATGTGGTAGCACACAGGTATAACTCTAGTACCCAACAGTCTAAGGCAGAAGAATTACAAATCACAAGCAGCCTAGGTACATAAAGAAACTATGTAGCCTACAAAACTACAAAAAAACAACGCCACAAAGCAATTTAAACTTGGTTTATTTATTTATTTTTTCTAAGGCAGAGTTTTACAATGTATCCCTGCTCACCTGGTACTCATTATCTTTCCATATAACCAACAGTAGCCTTGAACTTTGCAGCAATCCTGTCTAAGCCTCCTGAGTGCTGTTTTATTCTTTTTAATTAAAAAAATAATTGTAAGCCAAGGCTACACAGTAAAACCCTGTACCAAAAAAAAAAAAAAAAAAAGAGACGATGATGATAATAGTGTGTATGAGTGTTTTGCCTGCATGTATGTCTGTACACCTCATGCACACAGTTCCCTCAGAGGCCAGAAGACGGCATCAGATCCCTGAACTACTGATACTGGGTAGGGATCCAATGCCGGAGGTAACCACTGAGCCATTATTCTAGTCCCCATAAAGTGAATTCTAAAATTGTGAGTTACAAAACTCAGTAAGCTCAGTCACACTTCAACAATGTACCCACAGTCATAAAAGAAACTAGAGACATAACTGCTCAGCAGGGTGCATAAATCATCCACTGCTGAACATAAGTCCTTGCAATAATATGCTCAGTGATGGGCACACCTAGTGCTATACAATGTGCAAATACTTAATCAGAGACAAACTTACATTCCAATAGTATTCTAGTTCACAAAACAAAGTAATTAATTAGGGTTTAATAAATGAAAAGCTTCCCTGTAGTATTGAGGCCTCTACCTCAGGCCTCAATATCCTAAAGCTAATTTAGATATACACTCTATCTTCTGAGATTGGAGATTAAGAAGGGAAGGTGAGCCGGGCAGTGGTGGTGCACGCCTTTAGTCCCAGCACTCAGGAGGCAGAGGCAGGTGGATCTCTGTGAGTTCGAGGCCAGCCTGGGCTACCAAGTAAGTTCCAGGAAAGGCGCAAAGCTACACAGAGAAACTCTGTCTCAAAAAACCAAAAAGGAAAGGAAAAAAAGAGCACTCAACTATTTGGAAGAGCAGAGAATAATGAACTCCTATGTAGCTGTGCTGGTTGAGTTTTGTCAATATGACACAAATGTAGAGACCTGGGAAAAGATCTGTTGTCATCTACAAAGTCCACGTGACAACCACACACAACAGAAACCTCAGGCTGTGGTGGAGCCCCGTTCACAGCCACAGCACCCCAGGGCTACAGATTGGGCATGCCTGGCTAGCTTTTCCAGGTCAGCATGGTGCACAGCAGCCAGGCTCAGCTTCTAGAGGATACTGCTTCTGTCTGCGTGCTGCTGCTATGCAGTTGAGGAGCAGAGGGTCTCAGTGCTATCCTGTTGCTCGTTTCTCCCTTTCGGAGGGGATGTTATTCTGTGTAATTTATTGAGATGGTGCTACACATTGGACCTTCTCATCCTGTCAGGTAACCTCTTTTCTCCTTTCTCGCCCATTTGTTCTTTCTGGAGACATTTTGACATGGCTGTTGGGACTCAGTACTGATCTGATCTCTCCCCCCCCCCCCCCCCTTCCCCTTTTTCTGTTCTACATTTTGGGAGAATTCTTACAACTTTTAGTAAGGACTATTAATTCCTTTGGTGTTTGCTTCCTGATTCGGATAGTTGTGTGAATGTTATTAAATCCTAATTCAAACAAAAGTATTTTTATTATGTGAAACAATCAGGAATTTGACTTTGAACTTAAATCTGCTAATAGGATGAGAGTCCATTAGCAGTAGTCCCTGCTGAAGTATTTGTGGGTAGAATAATCCAATGTCTGCGTATGCATGAAATAATATTATAGCCTGTAAGTGAAGGAAGATTGCTATGAATTTAAAATGTTAAAAGTACTTATTTTATTTGATAAAATACGATGACTGTGAAAAAGAGCTATTATGACACATACTTTACAAATATGAAAACAACAGAAGCAAACACTTTAAAAGTCTGAGAAGGACATTCCAGGTAAGGATAGGTCAAAACCAAATTGTTCATTTAGACTATGTACACCACGAAAACCAACCAAAACGACATCTAAATTTAGATGATCCGAGAAAGAAACCTTGATCAGAGATATCAAAGGTTCCTAATGAACTAAGTAACAGAAAATCATCAAGATGTAAATAAAAGAGGAGGCGTGTAGGCCAGGCATTGTGGCTTACACTTGTAATTCTAGGACCTAAGAGGCTGAGGAAGGCAGACTGTCAAAAGATCCAGGACAACCTGGGCTAGTGAGTTCCGGGCTATAGTGTGCTATAGGGATATTCTGTCTTTTCTTTTTTCTTTTTTGGTTTTTCCAGACAGGGTTTTTCTCTGTGTAGATCTGGTTGTCCCGGGACTCTCTTTGGAGACCAGGCTGGCCTCGAACTCAGAGATCTGTCTGACTCTGCCTCCCAAGTACTGGGACTTAAGGCATGCGATGCCACCACTTTAGTCTTAACTAAAACAATGTCTGATCATAAAAGCAACCCCAATTATAAACTCAATGAGTCACAAAAACAAACAAAAAGACATGAAAATAAAAAGCTAGACTCCCTGGGAAGGAAGAGTTGAACAGAATGGGATGAGAAGATAATGGGAGAAATAAATTACAAAAATACTTCATATATCTTCATGAAATTGTGAAAGGATAAGTAAGGTTAAAGGGCTAAAGAGAAGATTTTATTTAAGTTCATTCTCACAACACTGGGAGACAATCTAGAATCTAGCATAAGCAAACTTGCCTAAAAACAGCAAGATCCAGCCTCAACTAAACTTGAGTTTAATCTAGAAATGGATGCACAAGCTAATGATCACTGCTCTTCCAAGACCAGTACAAAGTTCCCACCCCAAGTCTGTTTATGTTTTTATTTTGTCCACTGTGTTTAACATCAAGCACAGAGCTCCCTGGCAATATTTATTTAATGGAACACTTTTTGGCATAATGAATCCACTCAGGAACAAAGCAAAGAGTTATTTCCATACTTGAGCCCTCTTCCCTTAAAAAACAAAAACCACTCTCAGCCATCTTGTCTATCACAATGCAGTCTCCCTGCAATGTTAGAATTGCACAATCTTGGACCCAGATGAGGAATCAAAGGCTGAATCTTACCAAGATCCTACCCAGCACACCCACATAAAGCTAAAGACTATAGAAAAATTAACATGCTCTAAATAGGGAGGAAGTTAGCGAGCGAGCGAGCAAGCAAGAAGGCTAGCTCACTAGCAATACAATTTGTTTTCCACTCCCTTCAAACACCTATAGAATTTCTTAAGGAAACTGACTACATTCACCTGTCTAGGCAAGTTCTGGTAAAGACCTGAGCTATGCACGAAACATCTGAAAGAAAAGAGAACACTGGCCATTTACACTATTCTTTTGAGTAGCAAGGGCAGTTACAGGCAAGGCTTTTTAAAGCTGAAACAAGTAGGGTCAATCCCATGCTTTCAGGTGCTCCCAACTCCCCACTTCCAACCGCTGCTGTGAGCACTGACCCTAGCCTGTTCTAAGTGGGTGGTGCCATCCTCACCCAATTCCATTACTCCTGCCAGAGGTATGGAGAATACATGACAGGAAAGAACAAACACTAGAGGAGACTGAGAAAAGAAGACAAAGGAGAAAAAAGATGACCACACTTGAACTTTCGTTACTAAACAATTTTAAATTACTCAGTCAAAGGACCACTCCACTGCCTAACCTCAACTGTGATAAACCAACATTCTTGGCCTGGCTTTCCCAATCTCTTAACCCACCCAAAGCAAGCAATGTTCATTTCATCAGAGCATTTCCTGACCACCCCATGAGCTCCAAATTGTCAAAAAACCAAGTGACCTTGATTTGAGGACTAGAAAGGCTTTTAAGATTCTCCTATTATGCAGCTAAAAAGAAGACCCAGTAGACTCTTCCAGATGACAAGGGTTCAAGTCCTAGCACCCACGTAGTGGTGCACAATTATCTGTAACTCCACTTCCAAGGGACCTGACGTCCTCTTCTGGCACATGGTAGAGACAAACATGCAAACAAAATACTCATAAAATGAAAAACAAAATCTTAACAAACAACAACAAACCACTAGAAGATTGTTAATTTGATGGTAGTCTGTTAATGTTGCTGATGGAACTGCAACTGAACTTCCTGACTGCTCAGCACGTGCCTACACTAGGCAGCCCTTGGACTAGTAAGGCAAGTGTTTGTTCCCTATCACTGCCTTCCTTTCTGCCTATCCAAAAACTATATATCTATATATCTATATATATACCAATATATAGATATATATATATAGAGAGAGAGGCAGGCACTTGTGTGCCACAGATGAGTGGCAGTAAAAGGACAACCTTCAAGAATCTATTCTCTCCCTCTACCAGGTCTCAGGGACTGAACTCAGGTATTCAGGCTTGGTGATAAGAGTCTTTACTAATCAACCCACTTTGCTAGTTCTATTTTATTCTTATAGGAGAACATGGCCCACAGACATCAACTAAGCAGGGCTCACAGGGGCTCACAGAGACTGAAGTGACAATCACAGGCCCTGTATGGGTCTGAGCTAGGTCCTCTGTATATATGTTATGGTTGTGCAGCTTAGTGTTCTTGTGGGACTCCTAAGAGTGGAAGTGGGGGGTGTCTCACACTCTTTTGCCAGCTCTTGGAACCCTTTTTCTCCTGCTAAGTTGCCTTGTCCAGCCTTGATATGAAGGTATGTGTCTAGTATTGTAACTTGTTATGCCATGTTGGGTTGATATCCCTAGGAGGCCTGCTCTTTTCTGAAGGGAACCAGAAGTGGATGGGGGGGGGGTGGTTGTTGAAGGGCTGGGAGGAGTGAAGGGAAGGGAAAGTTCAGATATAATATATACGAGGGAAGAATAAATTAAAAATAAATCAGGAAATTATTTTTCTTCTTACGCAAAGTGACACATGCCTATATTTCCAGCACTCTCCATGATAAGGGAAGAGGATCCTGAGTCCACAAACCTGTGCTCAAAATAACATCGAAGAAGGAAGAAAGGGGATTGTTTTCCTTTTGTTTCATTTTTTTCTGTCAGGGTCTCATTATGAAAACTGACCTCAAACCTAATGAGATCCTCCTGCCTCTGCTTCTACTTCCTGCCTCAAAAATAAATAAACCACAAAAGAAAAAAATTGTTTTTGAAAAGATTTATTTTCTTTCATGTATTATTGTCTTGTATGTGTGCGCCACGTGTGTGCTGCTGCACAAGGAGGTCAAATAAGGGCATCGGAGCCCCTGAAATTTGAGTTATAGATGGCTGTGAGTCACCATATGGGTACTGAGAGCTGAACCCTGGTCCTCTGCAAGAACAAATGCTCTTAACTCCTGAGCTATCTCTCTAGCCTCCCTCAGCCAGAAGAAAACAAAACAAGGCAAAATACAAAAAACTTAGGACTATCAAATTACTGTGTGGCATGAATTTATGTAGCTTTATTCTCAGCCACCCAAGAAGTATACACATTTTAGCATTTTCAACAATGCTTTAGAAACTGACCAAGTAGGGGCTGGAATGATAGTCCAACCATTAAGAGCACTCAACTCTTCTTGCAGAGGTTCCCAGCACCCACATGGCAGCTCACAACTGTCCCTAACTCCAATTTCAGGGCATCTGACAACCTGTTCTCACCTCCACAGGCACCAACACATAGGCTTGCTGTACATGCAAAACACTTATAAATACAACAGCAAATATTTTTAAAGTCTTAATTTAGAATGACAATCAAGTTTAATGATACACATATGAATGAAGAAGATGCCATGGTGATTTGGGAATTGAAGTCCATGCCTGTAATCCCAGAATTTAGAGGTATAAAAACAGGAGGATCACGAATTGGAGGCCAACCTGATCTATATAAGTTGAGTATTGGAAAGTGAAGCTGGGTCTTAAGGTTTGCTAGGCACTTGTACTGAGTTTAAGCCTAGCCCCGTGACAGTTTTAAATGTGTAGTCAATCAGTAAGCTCCAAATTCAGTGAGAGACCCTGTCCCAAAAGTAAGGTGGAGACTGGCTTGGTTTTGAACACCTTTAAGCCCATCTTTTGGAAGACAACAAGAGGCCGGCAGATCTCTTGCTTAGCAGGCCAACCTGATCTGAATTAGAGAGTTCCAGGCCAGCCAGGATTACATAGTAAGACCTGTCTCTAAATAAGTAAATAAATAAATGATAAAATGAGAAAGGAGAAAAAAACCATCATCAACCTCTGGCCTCTAGGCATACAGGCACAGGCTCCTGCATATACTCAGACACTATACATATTCCACCTTCAGAGATTAAGCAAATGCTAGGCATGGTCTATGGACAGCACAGTATCGGAGACCAAAAAAGCTTTACATTTTAGAGCATTTTCTCATGGTAATAAGCTCTACATAGTATCAAAAATGTTATGGACTACAGGGCTGAGGATGTGGCTCTGCTGGCAGAGTGCCTGCCTAGCATGCTTGAAGCCCTGGGTTCAATCCCCTACATGTCATAAACAAGGTGTGGTGCCACACATCTGTAATATCAATATTTGGTAGTTTGAGGCAAGAGGATCAAGAGTTCATGACCAGTCTCATAAAGAAAGGAAAGGAGAGGAGAGGGGGGAGAGGGAGAGGGAGAGGGAGAGGTATTCAAGCCAAAGTATCAGTAGTTACTACTCTGCCCATAGTATTCAAGCAGAACTGGTCAGTTGTATCTTAGCATAGTGGTGCACACCTTTACTCCTAGCACTTGGGAGGCAGAGGTAGGTGGACTTCTGTGGTCTGTGAGTTCAAGTACAGCCAAGACTACATAAAGAGACCCTGTCTCAATAATAAGAAAAGGAGGAAGAGGAGGAGGAGGAGGAAGAGGAAGACTGTTCTCAATGGCTAGTGTGTGTTGCCGAGGATTACTGTGACCATTAGCAATGTGGTGCCATTGTACTGATTAATGCCAACCAAGATGCCTGTGGGCTGACCTGTGTGGCTTTCTCACCACTGCTATAAATGGCAACACAGTATAAAAGGCAAATTCATTGTAGTATCTATCATTATGAAAAAACTTTGAATTCATAAACACTGTCAGTAAGTTCAGAGGTTGCCAGATCATATACTGAGAACTAAGGGACTAAGTAACAATTATTTTCACAGTGGTTATAAACTCTGACCAGAAAAATGCCTATGTATAAACACACACAATGCAAATTAGCAGACAACATTAAAAGCATCATAAAGCATTCTAACCCATCTATATATAGTTCATATCTCAGTTTCAAAATGGCATTGGCAGAAAATTCAGTAAATCTCCAAACAGAAATAATATCAAAACAAAATAAGGGCAGTAGAATGCTCGCCTCATACATGCAAGGTCCTCAGTTCTAGGTTCCATTACCAGAACTAGCTTCCCCTAAAATAAAGCATATTGTAAACATAAAGCAAAAAGACAAGTTGTCATGGTGGCATGTAATCCCAGTACTTGGGAGGTAGATGCCCAAGAATGGACTTCAAAGTCCACCTCTTCCTTGGCTAAACAAAAATCAAACAAACAAACAAACAAACAAAAACACCACAAAATACCTTCATCTGAATTAAAACAAGAGAAACAGGATCTTGCTCTGTATCCCACACTGGCCTCAAACTCATGGTCCTCTTGCCTCAGCCTCCAGAATGCTGTGATTACAGGTAGAGCCACAGAGCTCAGGTTGGAGATCAGCATTTGAAATCAAATTGCATTAGGAAAATGAAGGCAAGATAAGCATCTTAGTGGCTCCACTTGCATAAGATTACAGTTAATACATAAACCTTCTCAACAAGGTCTGCTTACTTCACAGGGTTTTATGAAGATTAGTGAACAAATACACACAAAGCAATGGTCTAGGAGTAGTGGTTCAAGCCAGTCATCTCAACACTCTGGGAGGCTGAGGCAGGAGGCAGACTGCTGTGAGTTCAGGGCCAGCCTTGGGCAATAGAGTAAGAAAGCATCTCCACATACAAAAAAGTAAGATAGACCAGTGAGATGGCTCAGTGGTTAAGACTCTTCTGACTGATGATGTGTGTTCAATCCCCAGGGACTTACTGATTCCAAGTTCTCTGATCTCCACCATGTGGGTCATCATCACACAATATATACATAAATGCAATCTTAAAAATGAACAGTAAGATGAAACAAAAAGCACACCACATGAAAGTATGTATTCTATAAACACTCAATAATGCTAGCAGCTGTCATTACGTAACAGCCAGACAACTCTTCTACACACTTGGCCCAGACAGGAAACTCTAACCTGTGTCAAGGTTTTTCTTTCTTTCCTTCTATTAAGGAAGCAACTTGGAACTCCTTAATGACTTAATTATAATTTCTATCTTCGCCTCAGGTAAGATAAGGGAAACACCACAACTGAAAATATTAGCCAATACCTATCTTCACTATTCCAATTTCCCCATTAAGAGCTAACTTACAACAGTCATCTTTCTTCTTACAACTAACCCTGAAGATGAACCAGGCAAGCATACATTAGCAAATAAGGTAACCTGTCTACTTATTCAAGCAATCTTTCATCTCTTACCATTTACCTTATTCCACAATTCCAAGGACTTCACTGATTTTAAACTGATTATAAAATTACTATTAGAGTATTAAATGATGTTGTTTAATTTCCAATTTATTTTCAAAACTTGAGACAAATGCCAGATAACTCACTTTTAATAACCATTATTTCTTACAGGTTTTTATCACTAAATGTGTTTTAAAAAAAAGTTACCTTAAAATACAACCAAGAAATTGTCTGATACTACAGACTGCCACTGAGGTTATTTACTGGGCAAATTTACACTGAGTGACAGCCCTTGCCATGAATGTGACTAGATCAGTCAGTAGCAAAGCTAGTGCTGAAAGGTATCTCATGTCAAAGAAACAATGCTAAATAAGACCATTGCTATTGGTCATTTAGTTTTAGAATATGGCCCATGAGTCAATCAATGCTTTAAACCTGCAAAACAGGCTTCTACCATTTTTTCTAACTTACCTTCATGCCTAAACTTAAACACATATACTACTATAAGGAGCAGAGACTGTATTAAAGTCTACCATTAACCATACAGAAGAGATTTTAAAACATGTTCTGGTATACCCTAAAGACTGATTATTTCTACAGAGTTTTATGTCCTTATTTGGTATATATTTAGACTCTACCATTTCCATTTAAGAAGTATTTTCCAAGAACCAGTCCACAAGTCTAAACCCTACTAAAACAGGAAGCAAAGAACTGAAAAGATACAATGCATTTTAATTCAGGTTTCGTAAAATCAAGTTTCATGTACCAAAATCCTACCCTAAAGTAATTTCCTATAACACAAAACTTAAGACTGTCAAATAAGCAAATCAGCAAAAAAAAACCTAAAGTGAAAAATCATATTAAAAAATTTATTAAATAAGCAGGGTGTAGTAGTGCACTCCTGACGTCCTACCACTTGTGAGGTTGAAGCCAGAGGATCACAAATTCCAAAGGATTCTCTGATACTCAGTGAGTTTGGGAGTTTGAGTTTAGGAGTGCTATATAAGAGTTTTGAGGCCAGCCTGAGCTACAAGAGATCTTGTCTCAAAGAGTGAATGGAAGGAGGGAGAATCCCTGTTGTTTTATTGTTTTCTATTTTGTTGAATTCATACTTTAAAAACAATAGATAGGAAAAGATGAAATGGTGGGAGCATAAAAATGGGACAGCGAGTCGGGCAGTAGTGGCGCACACCTTTAATCCCAGCACTCTGGAAGAGGCAGGAGGATCTCTGAGTTCAAGGCCAACATGGTCTACGGAGTGAGTTCCAGAACAGTCAGGGCAACAGAGATACCCTAAAAAAAAGGGACAGCTTGTGGCCCTCTGTTGATGCCATGGGTGGTACAAGCTCATCGTACTACTCCACACACATTCTGTAAAGCTCAGAAGCTGTGTAATCACATCTTAAGCTGCAAAAAGATGCAGACAGATACACAAAAAACGGGCAGTCAATAATTAGGGAAAACGAAGCAAGTGATAGCATGGAGCCCCACTGGTTCAACAGTAAACACGAACATAGTGCTAACTATGCAAGCAGACTCCCAAATGAACCACACATGTGCTACAGCATCGTGGCACTCACATGGCACTGAGGGCAAAGAGATGGGGCTCATAATGGAAACAGCTTAATCTTCATCTACAAGAGAAAACTGAGGTGGAAACATGCAAAATTAATACAGATGTATCATTTTACTATGGGTATCTATTATTTTACAAGAAGAGTTAACACTTGATTTCAGGATCACAGACCAGGGAGTGAGGCCAGTACTACCACATTTCACCTAAAGCCATTAGCAGAGCACTGGATTAAAAAACAAACAAACCTGTATGCACATGCCACCTTCCCCAAATAAACACACTACATTTTAAAAGTCAAAATAGAGCCGGGCGGTGGTGGCGCACACCTTTAATCCCAGCACTTGGGAGGCAGAACTAGGCGGATCTCTGTGAGTTCGAGGCCAGCCTGGTCTACAAAGTGAGATCCAGGACAGGCACCAAAACTACACAGAGAAATCAAAAAAGTCCAAGTCAATAAAAAAAAGACAGACACCTATCTATCTACCTACCACCCAGGTCAAGATGCTTAAGGCACCGTGACCTCATGAGAACTCCCTCCCATCTGCTTAGAGAGGCTGCTTTTATGCTAATTGATAGCTTCTTTTTGTGATCTTACTAGCTTCATATTTTCCTCTATAATCTACAAATCGGTCTTCTATTTGTTTAGACTTTGCTAGGGCAAGTAAAGAATGTGTATAGTGAAGGAAGGGAGCAAATAAGAGCAAAGTACAATGTTACATACACAGGAAGATGTCATAAAGTCATTACACTAACTACAGAATTCTTTAAAAGCCCAAGCACGGTGGCACTGGCTGATAATCCCAGTATTTGGGAGGTGGAAGCAAGAGGATCAGAAGTTTAAGGCCATCCACACACAGCTGTACAGAGTTTGAGGTTCCACACGTTAACATTTACCATGCCTTCACTTCGGCCAACAAAGCTTTAGTAGCTATTTTAAAGACCATACATACTCTCTGGGCTATAGAGATATCTCAGGAGAAAAGAACACTGGCTGCTCTTCCAGAGAACCTCAGTCCGATTACCAGCACCCACATGGCAGCTCACAACTGTCTGCAACTGCAAGTCTAGATCGTCTGACCTCCATAGGTTAAAGGCACACACACAGTACAAAGACGTATGTGCAGGCAAAACACACACACATAAAATAAAATAGTAAGACAATCTCCCAGTTTCCTCACACTCTAATTATCCCTTACTTGCTCTAAGCACTGAAGTAAATCTTTACAAGGCTCTCAAGAAGGGCACACTCATGTACACCTGTAATACCAGCAATAGCAGAACTGAGGCAGGGAGATCTTGAGCTCCATGCCTGCATAGATTACACCACATAAGAGTACCAGGCCGAGCCGGGCGGTGGTGGCGCACGCCTTTAATCCTAGCACTCGGGAGGCAGAGCCAGGCGGATCTCTGTGAGTTCAAGGCCCACCTGGGCTACCAAGTGAGTTCCAGGAAAGGCGCAAAGCTACACAGAGAAACCCTGTCTCGAATAAACCAAAAAAAAAAAAAAAAAAAGAGTACCAGGCTACAAGAGACCCAGTCTCAAAAACAGGTCAGGTATGACAGAGGTAGGTAGAGGTGGATCTTTGTGAGTTCAAGGCCAGCAAGCAAGTTCCAGGTCAGCCAGAGCTACATGTAAGACAATGTCTCAACAACAAAACAATAACTCTGCCTATTCTCATAAGCAAGACAGTGTTCTGTTTTGTAGGTATAAGTTCATTTAAACATCAAACTAACACTAAGTCAGGGTTTACAACAAGTCTTCTACAACAGAGAAAAAGCATGGGTGAACTGATGGGCCCCACACCACAGTGGTGTTACCAGTCCAGGAAAATCCAAGACTTCAAGTGCAATAGTGTTAGAGTGACCTTAGAGACTCCGAGAACTCCATGCTAGGAGAAAATCAGAAGGACAAATTTCAGTGCTTCAACTTCCTCTCAAACAAGAAGCTGTTCCAAAGGTAAAGCACATAAGCTGCATGCCTCCAGACCCGTGTAGACAGAACAGTATCGCAGCATGGATGTTCTTCTGCCTTGGCCCCATTTAGGGCCAAAGACAGCAAGAGCCTGTGGCCAAGTGTCAAGCTCTGTTCTGTACTTAAAACTCCTGAGCCTTGAGAAGACAGTCCAGTTAAAACTTATTATTAATTAAGGCTCCTACTGAGTCAGCATCTTAAAACTTATCCATAGTAATAATATGGGGCTACCTCCTTCTAACATCTTTGGGAACTAACAAGAACAGAAAATAAGAAAGAGCAGCAATCACTTCATCTAGTCCTTGTCATTTTTATGTCTAAGTAAAGGAACCGAGAAGGGCTTTAACCTCTCATTTATGTTGGAGCAAGGGCTCCTGCCTTCCCTGTTAAAAAGCTGCAAACCAGAATAAAAAGCCTGCCAAGTAAATCAAATGTGAGTGCCAGAAGTTCACCCCAACCATCCTACCTTCCACCTCTTTTCTTCCCTTTTCAAAAACCTAGCAACAGTAACACTGACTTTTACTCAAGATATTCGATGCCTACTGTGTGCCAGGCTTTGTTCTAGGCACAGCAGTTTACATACAACATTTGCAGAGAAACAAAATTCAGTCTGGCACTAGGCTTACAGTGTAACAGTAGAGGTTCAAGGCACTAAATATAGTATCTATTTAATAAAGTGCTGCAAAAGAGATTTTAAAAATGATTTCCACAAGAGGTAATTAAAAGGTTATAGGTGTGACTGAGGATGAGGAGGATTCTGATAAGAGAACAACTGTAGGAGGATGTCAGACACACCAGTATGGGATCAGCAAGCTGGAGATATACCTGAGTGTACAGCAATTGCCTAGCATGCACAAGGCTCTGGGTTCAATCCCCAGAATAGCAAAAAAACCAAAAAAAAAAAAAAAAAACCCCAAAAAACCAAAACAAACAAACAAAAAAACCACAAGTACGGTGCATAGGGTTCGATTGTACAGTATCAGTTCAGTGGCCTCATTAGCTTAGGAGGAATCATACTGAATAAATGTTACACTTGGCCAGCTGAAATTTAGTTTTTATTTATTTTTTTTTTTATTTATTTTTTTTTTTTGGTTTTTTTCGAGACAGGGTTTCTCTGTGTAGCTTTGCGCCTTTCCTGGAACTCACTTGGTAGACCAGGCTGGCCTCGAACTCACAGAGATCCGCCTGGCTCTGCCTCCCGAGTGCTGGGATTAAAGGCATGCGCCACCACCGCCCGGCGAAATTTAGTTTTTAATCCAATAGATCCAATGATCCACTAAAGATTTCCAGAAAGCTAGGTGGTGGTGGCGCATGCCTTTAATCCCAGCACTCGGGGAGGCAAAGCCAGGCGGATCTCTATGATCTGTGAGTT
>CABHPR010124313.1:16954-34520 GCA_902168415.1 Peromyscus melanophrys | reverse complement strand
CACACACACACACACACACAGACACACACACTAGTTTGCTCTCACCACATAGTTCCCAATATGACTAGTACCAGTGAATGTTAACGGAAATAGGTTTTAGCTGGTTCTGGAAAAGAAGATTTACAATGAACAAATCTCATTAAGATGTCACCACAGTGTCACATTTAGGCCAAATAGACACAGTCCCAGTGCCCTTAGCCTCCAAATCCAAGTCTTCATGGAAGGAAGTGTTTTTCAGCAGACCCTAGCGAAGAAAGGGGGCTGAGCGGGAACTTCCAGGAAGGACACCGGCACCATTTCTAAGTGCCTATCATCGCCCACTGGCCAAATCGATTGGGTAATAACCAGGAGAGCTGCTTTAATAAGAAAGAGAAGCCACACAGGAGAGGCAGAGGGCAAAAGGAGTACTGACTTTTTATGAGCCTGTTGGACACAGCTCAATATACATATTTCATGTTGTCAAGCTTGTCCTCTTTTTTCTTTTAACCTCAAAATGAAACTCCCTGCCTAGCCTTTAAGAACAGCCCCGATAAAAGCTGCGTTCTCACTGCCCCCACCCACCCATGCTATTCTGGCTGGTGACAGCATAGTCTTCTGTTGATCAATCGCCTGATCTTGTCTGACTGTTGAAACTTAAGTTTTGGAAGCAGGTAATCATTGTAAGGACTTAAAAAAAAAACTAAACCAAACAAAACAGAAAAACAAAAAACCCAGCAATCACCTCTTTCCTGCAAAACATCCTTCCCTTCCTAGGCATCAGCAGGTGACAGGTTGTAACTTTGAGGCCTTAAATAAATCTGAATAATGACCCTTTGCAGAGTAATCTTGTTCTTCTTCCCCTCTCTAAACTTCCAGTTTCTTTATTGAGCTCCTGATTGGGTTGCTAGGTCAGCACGAGGCGAACGGCTTCCTGTGTGTGTGGGAGGCAGAGTGGTTGCAAAATGTATCTTGCCTGGTCCCAGCAAATGGCGCCCCAGCTGTCAAGGGTACACAGCATACTAGAGGCTGTGACTCACGATGAAGTGCAGGCTGCGTAGCTTTGTCAGGTTCAGGAGGAAATGGCCAAGGCTTCTGTAGTGTCTTTTCCATCCTGTGTTCTTCTGGACATGAATCTGTTCCATTAGCAGCCCTCCAGAACAAGGCACCCTAATAGAGCCGTGGAGTATTTGTTAGGAGGAGCTGCTTGGAGAGGGCTCTGCTGTATTAAAGCTGAGGGACTGGACGCTTCAGAGTCTGAAAGGCTATGTTTATATTTGTTTGTTTTTGCTTGGGAGGGGGTAGAATTCTAATCTGGCCTATGAAATACTGCTGACATTTCCAAAGAAAATAGCTAATTGAATCGTGAATGTAAAATAAGAGCTGCTTTTTTTGGTACACAAGGAGAAAAGATGAAAAACTGACAGTTGCAACCTTTAGAAAAATGCAGAGGAATGGAATAACCTGGAGCAGTATTCCAAAAGTGCCCATGGCTACGATCCAGTCACAGAAAAGTGTGTCAGGGTGAGAGACAACTCAATGGCTCTCACTCTACCTGGAACGCTGTAGCCTCAGTCCATCTCGAGCCACACGCAATCATTCATTCATCCAGTGAGCAATTATTAACTCCCTACTGTGTGACTGAGTCTGGTGAAGTATTGCCATCATGACAACTTTCTATCACTGTTACAAAAGAGCTCAAGATAAGCAAGTTAAAGGAATAGAAGCTGTTTTCCTCTTGTGGCCCCAGACATTTTAGTTCCTGATGATCGGTTAGGTCAGTTTATTTGGGGCTTACAGGAAGATAGTATGGGATGGCAGGAAGCCAGTGGCACAGGAAAGCTACTCACACCATGGCAGTTGAAAAGGAGAGAGAGAGAGAGAGAGAGAGAAGGACCAGAGTCCCAATATCCCCTTCAAAGGTGTACCCCAATGTGGTGGTTTGAATAAGAATGGCCCCATATATTTGAATGCTTGGCCATTAAGGCGTGGCACTACTTGGCGGGGATTAGGAGGATTAGTGGCCTTGTTGGAGTACGTGTGGCCTGTTGGAGGAAGTGTGTCACTGGAGGCGGGGCTTTGAGGCTTCAAAAGCCCAATCCAGGCCCAGTGGCTCTTTCTTCCCTGCTGCCTGTGGTTCCAGATGTAGAACTCTCAGCTACCTCTCCAGCAGCATGTCTGCCTGTATGCCGCCATGCTCCCCATCATGATGACAATGGACTAAACCTCTGAACTGTAAGCCAGCCCCAATTAAATGCTTTCTCTTATAAGAGTTGCTGTGGTCATGGTGTCTCTTCACAGCAATATTAACCCTAACTAAGACACCCTGTAACTTCCTCCTACTGGGTTCACCTCCAAAAGGTCCCATCATCTCCCAGTAGCATCACAGGCTAATGGCCAAGCCTTTACACAAAGGAGACTTTGAAGAACATTTAATATAAGAAACATAATGTTGACCTTCAGAAGACCCTTCCAGACAAGCAAACATTTTTTTTCAATGTTAAGGACAAAAAAAAATATGTATTCTTATAATAAAGGAATTTTGTACAAGACAATCCATGGCTATCACATATAATCTAGTTTCTATTCCATATTTGGTAAGAGTCAGTAGCTATCAAAATCTCATAAAATGATTATAAATGGTATCCATTTATTGTCAGACACTAAATGATGGGAAGCAGTAGTAAGTATCAGCCATGTAGCATTTTATGTGTGCAAAGTGCCTAAGCATCATATTTTATGGCTTGTTCTACATAATAGTGGCATGGGTGATGGGCTGGAACAGCCTCTCGGTTAGAGTTGGGAAATGGTAGCAATCACATGCTCATCAGTGTCCTTTTTAAATGCTATTTGCCTTGGGGTTTGAATAAAGGTCTTCACATTTTTTAAAATTTCTTGCAATTTGCATCCTGCATATTCAGGTTGGTTCAGTTGGTCTTTTTATAATGACGCAGATTCAAAACTCAAACCCTGCTGCGTGCAGGCCACATCCGTATGTAGCTGCCAGGAAGAGCCGATGCAGACTTGACCCACCCCTTTTAGCCTGCCTCAGGATCAATAGCTGTTACCACGGTGGCACCGGAATCCCATTTTACCCTTCCCATCACTTTTGTTATCGCTCAAGGGCAGCCAAAGATTCTCTCCGGTCTCCACCCCCTTTTCTCCCAAGAAAGTGATCCTTGGGGTGGTCATGTGTGCTTCTCACCACTGCCTTTTGTCTCAGGTTTCTCGGGGACCACTTCAGTGGGGAATCACCGCTCCCCCCCCCCTCACCCCCCTCCGCCTCACTATTTTCTCCTGAAAATCTACAGCTAGAGCATGGCTTTGGAGCATCAGGAGTTAAGATCTGATCACGTGGCACTCTTCTGTTTCCTCTTTCTAGTCCTTCAAGTATGTTTTCTTAAGCTTTGGGTTCACCCTGAGGATTTAAAGGGACTAGTCCCCACCCATGAGAACACCGTATAGTGGGGAAACCTGAAAGGTCAGCCAGTCACAGCTGTGGGCATTCTGAGTGTACTGGAGCCAATGGAATCGTGGGGTGAACACCTGCCCTGGGTCTCAGGGGTCTTGCGGATCCTTAGACCCTTGCAGCCTTACGGCTCGTTTGCATTAGATTGGAAATGACAATGGACTTGGGATAGACTTGGGATCTGAAGAGCCAAGGAAAATGCCTTAGAATGGAGAATGAGCTACATAGCACTGCCTTCAAGCTCTAGACAGTTAAGGAAAGGGGCATCCTTTGTGTTTGGTCATGACACAAGCCTGTGTCATATCCGGGGCTAAGGACTCTCTTTGGTTCACCTTCAGCAGCACATCTCCTGTCGTGTAACAATGTCTGGACAGGGCTCAGACCCAGAGAAAGTCTCAGCCCCTCTCACACAGCCTGAAGGGTCAGGATGACAAATTCCACAGCTAGTCTGAGTGCTGAGGTCAGGGAGGCAGGGGGGTCAGGAAATGGCTTTTTATTTAATTTGGCATGTGGCTTTTGCAGGTCATTCGATGGCCTTGGGCTTCTCTGTCTCATTTAACTTACGAGATTTATTACGCCTGCCCCACTTACCCAACGGATGATGGAATCACAAGTATTGTATGTATGTTATGTATGTGAACAGTTTAACGAATACATAAATACAGTCTGTGGCTCTGTCTGATGCTTCTGTGTGCTTACTCACTCAGTTTCTAGTTTGGGGGTTCCCGTCAACCACAACAGTGTCTCAAAGTGTCCCCTCTTTGGCCCTCCCACTCTCAGACACCACCCAGCACCCATATTATTTGATTGATAGGCTACTCATATGGCCATACCGATTTCATTCCAAGAGCTGGTCCATGTTGTCACCTAAAATCATCTAAAAGTTCAAACAACTCCTTCTACTTTAAGGCTATTAAACCCATGTTCCAAAAGTCTATTCTGAACTCAATGAGTGGGGCCTCCAGCAGTGGTCCAAACAGGAACGCTCTAGCCGTGACCGACACAGAACTGAGTTGTCACTGTGCCCAATGGCGTCTTCCCCAGCAGGGGGATGTCTTTCTCCACACCTGAAGGTAATCTGGCATACCTACTGTGCACACCTGAGGCTATTTCAGCAATAACAGGATCATGCCCCACTCCCCATTCTCCTATATTCTCTTGTCTGTCCTCGGGAAGGGTCAAACATGGAGTTTAAGACAATCGGCTCATGAACACTAACCTTGACCATGCCCTGTCCAAATTTTCTGTCTATTATGTAGGCACTCAGTGAATGTTTCTCGAATAAATGATTAGAGCTTTTAATGTGCTGAATTGTGTTCCCCCTGGAATTCTTATTTTGAAGTCTAAATTCCACTGCCTCTAAATATAATTGTGTTGGAGGATCAGGTCCTTAAAGGGTGAAGTTAAAAATGAGTCAGGGGCCAGTCCTGTATTAGTTACTTTTCTCATTGCTACAACACAATACCGGATAAAGGCAGCTTGAGGGAGGGCCTATTTTGGCTCACAGTTTGAGGATACAGTGGATCAGTGCAGAGAAGTCAGGGCAGCAGGCGTTTGAGTCAGCACACCACCTCCAGTGTCAGGTGGCAGGGCCACGAACGTCAGAACCGCATTCAAATCACTGAGCCATTTGTTGAGCAAACGGATGGGCTCAGAGCACAGCTAGTTAACTGGAACAGTCATCTGTGACAGGCGGTAACTGTGGGCGTGGCTTTGGATACTCTTTCCTCAGAGCATCCATTCAGAGAGCAACAAACACGGGTGCTCAGATCACTTTCTCCTCTCTTCAGTCACAAGCCCACCCCATGGAATGGCCTCACCCACTTTTTTTGGGGAGGGGTCTCTTCTACCTCAATTAAAACAGTCTCCAAAGTCCCTCACATACATGCCCAAAGGTTTGACTCCTAAGTGGTTCCAGTTCTTGTCGAGTTGATAAAATAAACCATCACAGGCTCTAATCTAAGATGGCAAGTGTCCTTAGAAGGAGAGAGACTAGGAGGTTGACATGGACGCATATGGAGTAAAGACCACAGAGGATACAGTGTGTCCAGCCAACGAGAGCGGTCTTGTTGACATGCTCAAGTTTCTAGACTCCAGAACTGTGGGGAAATAAAGTTCTGTTGATTAGAATGTGATCTAGTTAAGAACACACGAAATTAGTAACCCTGCTTCAGACCCGCGGGTAGTTGCCCTCTGGAAGTTAGTTCTAACCAGGAAATGAACAACTCATCCACCACGGGGCTCTGTGGGAACCGTTTTGGTGGCTGTCATTTCTTCTTGGATACCGTACAGATCCACCAGAAGCACTTGGTGACAAATGACCGACAGTATAAAAAGCACACGCTTTCAGAGCAGGAAGCGGAAGAGCTTCTCTCTGGGTTTTTGTGGGGTCTCTTTGGGTCAAACTAGCCGACGATATTCTTTTTTCCTTTTTAGAGAAATGTGATTTAGTTTACGCCACCCACCTGTGGCCAATCTAGAATAGAGTCATGAATGCTCATTTTCCATTCACATTGTGTCCACCTGATGCTCATCCACTCTCCCGCCTCATCTCTGTTTGCTTTTGAATCAATGGCAAAGATATATGGAAAATTGGAAGTGAGCCAAGATTTAGCAATTAAAAGGAAAAAAATAAATCTAAGTATCCTTGCCTGAGTAGTAGCCTCAGGAGCTAGGACAAAGCTAAGAATTCACCAGTTAATTATACCATAGTACAGCCTTGAGTTGGATTAACTAGAAGTAATGAGCATCCAACAGGCTGTCACCAGGAGCCCAGGCACCCAGAGGAAGTGTGTGCACTGAAGAGACATGACACAGACAGACAGCTGCCGAGGGGTCAAGGACTCCACTCTCTCCAGAGCTGCAAGCTCTGCGGGCTTCTCTCCTCCCTCACAGGGGCGGTTGCCGTGTTAGCAGTCTGACTCTGCATGGCCTGCCTTGCAGCCCTGACTAGTGGCCTCAGTCACTAGGTTCTTCTTGGTCCTTCTCTTCATTCATTATCCACAAACCTTACTGAGGATCGGTGTTGAGTGCGGCCACCATAAACTCCAGCCCTCCTCCCAGGTTGGCTGGGGGAAGGATTTTCTGCACCAGTAAGGAGCATGACCCCGAGTTCCTTCCTGGACACTCCTCTCCCACCTCCCCCAGGGGCTCTCCATCTGGATAACTGCGACTCCAAGTTCTGACAGCCCTACAGGATCCCTGCTTCTCAATTTACCTGGAATCTAGTCTTGGGGGACACTATCAGAGTGACCTGAGCCAGCTCAGGGATCTCCCCTGTCCAAAGCCTGTCAGAGCATTTCCAAAGAGCTCAGCCATGCCAGGCTGAAGCCCTGGTTCGGAACAGCACCTAGAGCATGGAACCATTAGTTGAGCAAACGGATGTGCTTAGGGCACTGCTAGTTAATCGGTAACTAGTCAGGCAGGTAACTATGGGGATAGATTTAGATGCTCTTTCCTGAGTGACTCATTTGTACTTTAAATATTGCAAAACAATGCAGAGGTCCAGCTCACCTTGCCCCTCTTTGTCTTAAGAGGAGGTGTCTTTATGGTCACTGTAGACACAGGATCCATTTCTATGGTTTTCCATTGACTCAGTGAGGGTGAGGGTGAAACAGAAAACCATACCTCTCATGAAGGAATAGCATCCACTCACCTCTCTCACCCACAGCTACTGGGGTATTTGACACGTAAATGCTAATATCTCTGCAGAAACTAGTTTTGTAAAAATTATATTTACTTTATTCTTACTTTGCCAATGGGAGATATCTTGGCATCTTTTGAAATTACCCTGCTTATGGTTACAAACGCACTGTAAAGAATACTGTTTATAAAAATGTACACACAAGGGTTGGAGACATAGTTCAGTGATTAAGAGCAGTGGCTGCTCTTGCAGAGGGTCAAGGTTGAGTTCCCAGCACCCACATGGCAGCTCACAACCTTTGTAACTCCAGTTCTGGGGGATCCCCCTATGTCTTCTAGCCTCCTTGGGCATTGCACACACATGGTACAGACACATACATGGAAGCAAACACTCATAAAAGAAAAATAAATGTTTTAAAAATTTACACACAAATATATGAGTTGTTAATATACATCCATATATATCCATGTGTAGGTATTTAACAAATATTCAGATATTTAATTTAATACCCATGCATATATAAAGAATGAAAGAATATACCTATAGACTAGTATTTGGGAATGATGAAAGTAATCTTTTTCATTCATCTGAGTTTTTCATAATAAGTATATGACAATTAACAATATATTTTCTTACTTTTTAAAACCAGATCATCTATTCCACTTTGACATACGTCACACATCACTTTTTGGAACAGGAAAACACCACAACTGTCTTCTTGAGACATAGTTGTGCCTTTGACTTTACTGTTTGCTCTCTGTGTCTGACTCAACCGATTGACCAAGGCAACCTGAAACAGTGGTACAGGGGTCTCCTGTTCCTATGCCCTGTGCTGAAGCCAAAGCCGGGCATGGGCATGGCTGAAGACCGATGCCACGCTGTGCAAGCCTTCCTTGGGAAACTGGTCCTGGCACCAGAGCTCCTGGGAAGCCTCCAAAGTCTTATGACCCTGGATCAACAGCCTTGGCACAGCGTCTTTCTCACTTCCTACCTTCTCCTCGGGACAGGATGCCCTGTCTGCCATCTGGCCCTCTTCCTGGCTCCATCTCCTCAGGATGTTCTCTAAGTCACATCCACTTCTCCAAACCAGGCACTGATTTTCAGAACCTAGGGCACAACAGTCCTCATCCACCTGGGCCTCTGCTCTGTGTCCTGTGTTTGTGGCAACGGCCCAGATGACTTTTATGAAGTTGACTATGGACACCATTGTGTACAGGGACCAGCTGTCCAGCTGGTAGACACCTCCAAAGGGCTCTGAGCTGGTCCTTTCTTAACTAGAAAGATAGATTTCTCCTTCGGGGGGTTTCCCTACTCTGTCTGGAACACATCTTTCAGCCCATAAAATGCTTGCTCATTGTGACCTAGAGAACATAAAGCAAGTACTCTTCCAGACAAATGAGCCATGAATACGCTCCCGCATCCTCTCCAGGACACTTCGTTTTATAGCTCTTTCGCTCCTGTGTTTGTATCTTTATGCTTGTGTCCAACTCAGAAACCTCTTCCCTAATCTGTCCATTTGAATCTTAGCCATCCTTCAAATCCTCTCTCAAATGTCATTATCCCACAGCTTCCTGTCGCCACCCGAGTTCACCTTTCCCACTTGTTTGAAAATACTCACATATTTTGAGTATATGCAAAAACTCAAAAATGACAGCCTCAGACGTAAGGTAATTATGCCCAGGTAGCTGTCAGTCACCCCCCATTCTAATAAAAAGGACAAGATCAGCACTGAAACCCAGGGATTCATGTTCTTTCTATGACGGAAATGGTGGACTGTGCCACCAGGGTGCCCCCCACCCCAGACACTGCATAGACACACAGAAAAACTGCCTCAGAGTTTCCTCTCAAGAGAGGAAAGAGTAGAAGCTGGAGATAATGCGAAGCTCCATCAGCAACTCTCACGGGTGAGATTCCGTGAGTCTAGACAGAGAGATTTCCCCCACAGGGTAAAGGAAAATTCAGCCGGCCACACTACTTTCCTCAAAATGTGCTGTTGTAGAGGAGAGAAGGTCCTATGTTTCCTGGACAGGGATCTAGCTTTGGGCTTTTCTCTCTGTGGGGGGCTGGAGCAGGCACAGGAGGTATTTGTTTTACACAGAGAAATCCAGCATCCCCTGTCTTAAGTCTCAGCTCTCCCTCAGTCCAGGAACTGGGCGTTCATTTCTGACACCTGGCAGGCCACATTGTCCTTCTTCTCTGTCCTCCAGGAATGTGCTGTGGCTCTGTGGTCTCTGTTCTACCTTCCCAGTGCTGAACTGCCACGGGTTTTGACTTTTCTATTGTTCACCATTGTTATTTAAGGGTCACTAAAGAACATGAATGTGTGTTCGATTGGTCGGTTTCATATGGAAGGCCCTTGAGGTTTTAAGAAGACCGATTCCTCAAGTCAATTTACATTAAGGAGATTTCAGTAAAATTATAAAGGGAGTATTTTAACAAAATCATTGCAAATTTGTTTGGAAAACACTATGAAACACCAAATAAGAGAAAGTCAAAGTGTGAGAATTAAGGAGAAATGGACTCTTGAGACTAGATATTAAAACATGACATTTTGGCTCCCAAAATAAAAACAAACACAAACAACAACAACAACTGCCCTGGTTTTAATAGTCCAGTGTTAGTGGATCTGCAAGGTCAAGAAAAACAGATCTAGATCCATGAAGGAACTGACTTAGATGCTGTTTTAGTCAACATCCAGCACTATGACAAGCACCTGAGCCAAGCCATCTTCAGGGTGGGGGAGGTTCATCTGGGCTCACGGCTTCAGAGGCATCAGTCCGGAGCCACTTGCTCCACTGTGTCTGGGCCTGTGACGAGGCAGAAGGCCACGGTGGGAAGAAGTACTTGGTAGACAGCAAAGTCTCTCGCCTCACAGGATCCAAGGAGCAGAGAGAAGGAAGGGCCAGAGACAAAATGGACCTCTCAGGAACATGCCACCAGTGACCTTCAGCGCCTCCCAATACCCTATGACTCTATTAGTGGATTAGTCCACTAATGCATTCAGAGCCCTCATAATCCAATAACTCCCAACAGCCTTACCTCTAACCTCTGTTATACTGAAGACCAAGCCTTCAACAGGAGATGCTAGGCAACATTTCGGATAAAAAACATAACAGATGTTCTTTCTAACCGGCTAGAGAAAAAAATGAAGAATGATGATGAGAAATGAGGCGAATTGTTTGAAATGAAGAGAAAACTAAGTTCTAGGACTCTTTATGTTGTACTAGGCTGTATAGCAAACAGACCGGATGTGCTTTGCATGAGGCTTATTCTCTGAGGGTCCATGCCTCAGTATGGCTGATGCTGGAGGTGGTGGGACGTTTTAGAGGTGGAGTCTATCGGCACATTATGGTGACTCCTCTGATGCTCTGGCTGCTTGCTCATCGATGTCTTGTTCCCGCAGCTCTCGTCACTGTGGTGCCATCTGTCACGGTGTGACTCAGTGGAAGGGGCCCTCTCCAGAGCCAGGGCTTCACCGGTCATATATTTAACCTTCAAAACCGCGTAGAACAAGTAAACCTTTTATTTTTTCGGTTACCTGGTCTCAGGCGTTTTGTTATGGGATCAGGAAAGAAAGTACTGCAATGTCTGAGAGAGAATAAGAAACAATAACAGAACAAGATAAAAGTTAAAGCTAGCCAGACTTAGAGTGGCAACGGCATTATAGAAGAAGAGAGAGAATTCCAAAAGAATAAACGCTGATAAACACTGATTGATAAACACTGATTGATAAACACTGATTGTGTAAAAACAAAAAACAAAAAACAACAAAAAAATTTATAAACTTAAAAAAAAACAAGTTTCAGAGACTGGAGAGCTGGCTCAGTGGTTAAGAGTGCTAACTGCTCTTGCAGGGAACTGGAGTTCAGTTCTCAGCACCCACACTGGGCACTTTACAACTTCCTGTAACTCCCACTCCCGGGGATCCAACATCCTCTGAGGGTGCTGTACTCATGGGGCACACACATAGAGAGACACACAACTTTTAAAAAACATTTTTAAAAAGCCTTCAAGAGATATCGACAAGCCAGATAAAACATCTGAAATGTGTGTGGCATGCCATAGTGTCTTTGCTGGCTAGGTTGTTTGTTTGTTTGTTTGTTTGTTTGTTTGTTTGTTTGTTTTTGTCAACTTGACACAGGACATAGTCATTTGGGAAGAGGGAGCCTCCACTGAGAAAAATGTCGCCACTAGCTGGGCTGTAGGAAAGTTTGTGGGACATTTCCCTGATTAGTAATTACTCTGGGAAGACCCAGTGTACCGGGAAGAAAGCCATCCCTGGGCTGGTGGTCCTGGGTTCTATAAGAAAGCAGACTGAACAAGCCATGAGGAGCAAGCCAGTAAGCAGCACCCCTCCATGGCCTCTGCATCAGCTCCTGCCTCCAGGTTCCTGCCCTGAGTTCCTTCCATGGATTTTGTTCAAGATATATAAGCCAAACAAACTCTTCTTGCCCAACTTGCTTTTGGACATGATGTTTTATCACAGCAATAGAAAGAAAACTAAGACAGCATATAAAGACCATTTTTACAATTATTAAGAAAAATATGAACACTCTCAGGAACAAGACTAAAGATATGAAAATACAATTTACATACATGAGAGATAGAAATTACTGAGACACAAGGAACAATGTTCATCTTCTCCAATAATGAAAGAAGCAAAAAATGCAAGGTTGTTTTGTTGTTGTTGTTGTTGTTGTTGTTGTTGTTGTTTTTGACAGAATTTGGTCACTTGCACTTTTAAAAATCCTTAAAGTACAGATCATTCCCTACTAGCCACGAAGCTGAGTTCTGAGTCCTGATAAACTCACAGTACACTGAAATATATTGCAAATCAAGAATTTGTCCAAGACACTTGACCAGCAGTACCTCGAGGCTCCACCACACTGCAGCCTCAGCCACTCATATTCGACAGCATGGGCTGACTCGGAACTGAACTTGCTGCCGCCACCCAGAACAGCAAGATAACCATGTCACAGTCACCAGCCCAGAGAACAATCAAAACTCAGAATTCAGAAGTGCACTTGGAACTGAATATATATTGTTTCCGTACCACCATAAAGTCCAAAACTGAAACCAAACTGCAGTAAGTTGGGAGCCATCTATATGTCTCTTAGCCTACTAAACAAACATCTAGGAAATTCTCCTAGTAAAAGAAAGATGTACACAAAAGTGTGTGTACCAAGTGAGCTCTGTGTGCAGTGATACTGTAATACCTAATAACTTCAATCACTATGATTCCAGTAAGAATCTGTTAAATTAATTGATTTATGTTCTAATGATGGACTCAAGGAGAAAGGATATGTTTCAACGCACACAGTTTAATGATAATTTTGAAAAACAAGCCCATGTTTTAAAAAATATATCTAGACCACACATTAACGGTGATTTACTTTTGGTGGTAGCACATGGGTGATTCAGTTTTGCTCTCCTACATTTTGTGTATTTTACAAATTGCTCACAAAAACATGCATCCTCTTTATAAACAGAAAACCTACCATATTGCATAAAATGATTTTCATAAGTGGATTCCTTGAGGACATTCACGATCACACACATCACCCACCCACTGTTACTGCTGCAGCCTGCCGGCCAGCTGATGCTTTTGGAGTAGCAGCTCATGCGGAAGTACTCACTTGTTAACAGGCCCCTTCCTGGGGTTCCTTTACTTGTTTTTCTTTTCTAAGGATTCCACGGCATACTTTAAAACTACTGAATTTCATCTAAAATCCATTTTTTCATCTGTGTAAGAGCCATATTGCTGTCTACTTTGCAGAGGGAAGAGGGAGGAGAGAAAGAGGGGCGGGGTGGAGGGGACTAAAAAGGGTTAATTTCCAGCAGTGTAGGCCACCTGTTCCACATCTGCCACATGGCCTTCATTTCAGAGGCCTCTGAAGCCCACGGGCTCAGGAAAGGGATTTTGTGTCACAGTGGCTAGGTACACAAAGGCAGAGCCAATGCAAATAGGAAATTCCCGGTCCACAGATAAACATTTCTTCAACAACCCAGACAATGAAATGGGTGATAGCCTTTTCCAACAGGACTTCTTCTCTCTTTGTAATTATGTTTTTATTGACTTTTCAAAGGAAATGAAAAAGACTAACATATAATTCACTAAAAGAAATCGAGGTAATAAAGCAAGCAACTAGAAACTGTCTAGAGGAAATGCATATCTAAGGTCCAATGCCTGTAATAGAAAAATCTATTATATTGTGTTGAGATTATGTAATTACCTGCACATGCTGCTTTGGCTGTGGGTGCGAGCTCACTGCTGTGACGCCCAGTGTTCTGAGGAGGGCCAGGCACTTTTCCAAATGTGTATATCTTCCTGTATTGTGAAGTCTAAATTTCAAAAGCCCTTAGAAATGTTGAATTTTGACTTTTGCATGAAAGACCTCACGAACAGGTTAGTGGGGTGTGTGTGTCAGGGGCATGCGGGGGGGGGGGGGTGGGGGGTTGTCCTAAGGGGTTCTTTGCAAGGTATTTAACTTAAAGAGTTGTCTTAATAGTGTTATAACACATATCAGTTACTGGATGAACACACACACGCACACACACACACAAACACACACGCGTGCGCACACACACACACACGCACACACACACACACACACACATGCACACACACACTCCAAATGATCAGTAGATAGAAGCCAGACTACAATGAAGTAGCAATACAGCCTTGTATTCAACACAATTATCAATGTGGTTTTATTAGCCCTTCTGGGCGGCTAAGCAGAACGATGAGCTGCATTCGGAAAGGAGGTGGTGGGCTTCAATGTGCACATTCTCTGCAACCTGCTCATTGAAGAATCTTTCTGCTCCTCAGGCCCCTCACAATATGACCTCAGCAATCAGGCATCAGTGTGGATGGGAGAGTATCATTCCCCTCAGACAGTAAGGTAGGAGAAGGTTCAGAACTCTGACACTGATGAAAATGGACAAGACAAGCTCATCCGATCTGCGAGCGAATTATAGCTACTCTTCTCAAGACAGAATCACACTCTAAACCGATCTTGATAGATTGGAATGGAGAGCTGAATGTAACAAGACATTTAGTTTAGATACAGGTTTGGCCCAGCCCTTGGGCCTGAAGATCAGTTGCACAACGCAGAGGAAGATGGGCGGTCAAGAGTGGCTTTGTGAAAAGTGCCGGGGGAGCCCGGAACATCTTGGGTACCACAAGAGGTGAGTCCTCAGCTGCATACACAGAGCAGCAGACCAGGAAGAGACTGTCTGCTTCCTTTTTCTTGGGTTAGAACAAAGCCAAAAGAGAGCCTGGGGCGGGGGCAGGGGAGGGGGGAATTAACACATAGATCTATTTCCAGTGTATTATACACACGAACTCAGGCTATAGGACTGACATGCTTCCTGGAGGACTCTAGAGATGCCTGTCTGGACACTGTTATGACAGCACAGGGGAGGGGACCCTTTTCAGCATTGATGTGCCCTTATAAGCTCTGCAGACAGTCCAAGCCCTCCTCCTTCCTCCCAAGGCATTTCTTCTTTAGAAGCAATGCTGCTTTCCCCACACTGCAGATTCAGTAGCTGTTTACAGCCCAGAGCTCTTCGCAGGGATGGCCCTGTTGCTGGAGTGGCCATTACATAAGTCTTGTTTAGGCAACCATTTGCAATCCCAAGTGGTCAGCCCTGAATACACAGAGATACAAGCAACACTAAATGGACACAGGAGGTTGTATGTGTGCATGTGTGAGTGTGTGCATGTGTGTGTGCGTGTGTATCTGTGTGTAACAATAATAATTATCAAAGAAGAGGTCATGAACCCAAGGGAGAATGGACAGGAAGGGAGGAGTTGGAGGGCAGAGAAAGCAGGCCTATGAAATGATGTCAATACACTGTACTCATGTATGAAATGTAAATAAATAAAAAGAAGCATCTCTTATTCTCTTCAGAACTCCCTTCTGTTTGCTTGTATGCCCTTTAACGATGGTGTAGCCTTACACGAGGCACTGGTTGTTACTGATCTCCCAGCATAGGCAGTAACCCAAGGAGGGAAACCCTAAATATGGATAGCCAGAGGGCCATAGGTATCCTTTCAGGGACGTGTTTGTATTTCCTCTGTGGACAGATGGTTTTACAGGCTTCACCGCTCAAGAAGAAAGAGAGGAGCAATCAGGAATTGGAGTGATTATAAAAAGCCACCTCATGGGTGCAGAGCCCACAAAACCCAGAAACCCTAGCTATCCCCTGGGGACTCTCTCCCTAGTCCTTAGATTTCAGAGTTGCACAAGAAATGCCAGGAGAATGCCATCCATTACTGGGGTACAGGCTGTTGAGATCCTCACAATCCAAGGATAAACAAAGGTTCCCTTTCAGTGACTTTTAAAGAATGTTCACAGTAAACTTTCTTTAAAATGTTTAAATATCTGTTTATTCTATTTTATGTGTATGAGTGTTTTGCCTGCTTGTATGTATGTGTGTGCACTATGTGCATGCCTGGTGCCCAAGGAGATCAGAAGAGGACCTGTGCTAGCATGCTCTTCATTTCAAAAAAGCCATTGCCCATATTAGTACTGTGGCATTTCCCTCCATGTTTTCTTCTAGTAGTTTTATAGTTTCCAGTTTTGTGCTTAAGTCTTTAATCCTTTGGGAGTTGTTTTTTGCTGTGGGATGTTCTGTATGACAAATATGTTAATAAATAAAGCACTGATTGGCCAGTAGCCAGACAGGAAGTATAGGCGGGACTAACAGAGAGGAGGGTTGAGGGAACAGGAAGGTGGAGGAAGAGACTGCCAGTCACTGCCAGGACAAGCAGCCTGTAAAGATGCCGGTAAGCCATGAGCCATGTGGCAAGGTATAGATTTATAGAAATGGGTTAGTTTAAGATATAAGAACAGTTAGCAAGAAGCCTGCCATGGCCATACAGTTTATAAATAATATAAGCGTCTGAGTGATTATTTTATACGTGGGTTGTGGGACTGTGGGGCTTGGTGGGACCTGAAGAGAAGCTCTCCAGCAACAGGTTTTTGTACATGGTGAGACATGAGTCCAACTTCATTCTGCATGGGAATATCCTCTTGTCCCAGCCCCATTTATTGAAAAACTCTCCTTTTCTCATTGTGTCTTCCTAACACCTCTGTCACAATCAAAACGTGTAGTCTTAACTTCGGGCTTTCATGGATTAATGCAGTGGTTCTCAACCTTTATGATGTTGTGACCCTTTAATACTGTTCCTCGTGTTGTAGTGACCTCTCCAACCATAAATTAGTTCATTTCTACTTCATAACTGCAATTTTGCTATTGTTATGAATCATGATGTAAATGTCGGATGTGCAGGCTATCTGAGATGTGACCCACCCCAAGGGTCGTAGCCCACAGGTGGAGATTAATGTGTCTGTCTTTATGCTGGTGTGATACTGTTTTGATTCCTACAGCTTTGCAACAGACCTTGAGATCTAGGTATCTAGATCACTGCAGCTCTGTTCTTTTTGCTCAAGATCACTTTGGCCATTCAGGGCTGGATTTTGTTTTTCTTGGTCTGTTAAAAAAAAATGCCATTGGAATCTTGATGGAAACTGCATTGGACCTATAGATTGCTGTGGACAGTGCATGAGCTACTTTTCTCATTTCTGTGGGAAAATACCTGATACATGGAACCTAAGGAGGGAAGGGTTTATCGTGGCTCACAGTTTGGAGATAGTCTGTCATAGAAGCAGAAGCCCGAGGCAGTAAGTCACATGGCAGCCGCAGTCAGGAAGCAGAGAGATGAGCTCGCCTTCTCCTTTTTATTCAGACCGGGACCCCAGTCCATGGCACAGTGTTGTTCACACCCAGTGTAGGGCTTCTTTCCAACTCCCTCAGAAGACACCCCTAAGTGACTCTAGAGCCTGTCAAGGTGACAATCAACAACACTAATTCTTCCAAGTCATAAACAGGAAGTACCTTTGCATTTGTTTATGTCTTCTTCAGGTTTTTCATGTGTTTTCATTCTACAGATCTTTTTACCTTTTCTTGGTTAAATTTATTCTTTTTATGGTATTATAAAAGCATTTATTTATTTTTAGGTGAGCACATTGATCACGCATAGAAATGTTACTAATTTTTCTCTGGGACCTTTAGATTTCCTCCTCTAGTCTCTGCCAGGCAGCCCTTGGCATTTTGAGGGTCACTGATGCCCTATACGTGCAGTAATGGGTTAGTGCCAGCTGAAGGAAAAGTTCCGTATTAGCAGAGGAGAGCTTACAGCTGGGCATCCAGGAGGGACGAGATGAATTGTTCCGCTCTCACAACCAGAATGTCAACAGCTAAGTTCTAAATACATTTATTCTCTCTGCACAGACCTATTTAAAAAATCCCATTACATGCTTCCTGAATGGCCCAAATGCTTCTTGGGATGCTCACAGGCCTATAGCCCTGTCCCTCCTTAGAGCAGGGGAAAGAGGCTGGTGAGTGAGCCGGCCGCTGCTGCTGCTGCTGCTGCTGCTGCTGCTGCTGCTGCTGCTGCTGCTGCTGCTGCT
>CABHPR010124313.1:0-15000 GCA_902168415.1 Peromyscus melanophrys | reverse complement strand
CTGTTCCTAGAGCAGGCTCTCCAAAGAGTGCATCGCAGCAATAATAGCATGCTCCAAAGCTGGGGTTAAAGGCAGCCCAGCTTCTCCTAACCTTACTCTCCTTCTAAAGATGCCCATGGAGCAGAACAGGTAAAGTGTGCCATGTGATCATAGAATAATGTGCAAATTAATACTGTGCAGCCCCACAAAGCAGTAACTATTTACAGTGTGTCGGGCTCTTCCATATTAAAAAGTCCAAACCATGGGCCAGCACCTTGCATGGCTTTGCTGTTGGAAGCAGGCACCTATCTGTTCACCTTTGTGCTGTCTTTGAAATGTGGGTTTTTCTGCTTCTGCAAGCTGATGCTCAAACAGCTTCAAGTACAACATCCACTGTGCTTCTGCAGAGCAATGCCAAGGTGAATCAACCAGAGTTCAGTTTGCAAAAAAACATTAGAATGGGATTTTTGTAGGCAGAGGGAAATGTGCTACTTCAATAATTAAGCCCAGAGATCAAATTTGGGTTGACAAATCCAAACAACACATTTCTCATGAACAGGAAACCATCTCCTCGAATGCTGACCACAGAGCAAACCAGCTACGCAAGAACAACATGACAGTTCATTCAAATGGCAAGTAGAAATCAAGAGAACCAACTTTAAAATGTCCGCCTGTGGGGCTGGGCAGATGACACAGTGGGGTTACTCAGGTAATATTATATCCTTCTGGGGCCTTTGAATTAGTTAAAGATGAGATAGTTATAATTATAGTTTTCCTTAATCATGATAAAAGGTAAATTAGATATGAAACTTCAGACTCACAAAAATAGGATAGATGATAGAATACTTTCTTTAATTTTGCTAAATACAAATAGACTAGATATTATAATTCTTGCTTGATAACTGTTTTGTTATATATAAATTTACTGTGTTAAAATTAAAACCTTCCTTTTTGATTAGACAGAAAAGGGGAAGTGCTAGCGGATACCTTTCTGTATGCTGTGGATATGTGTTGCTCTGATTGGTTGATAAATGAAGCTGTTTGGCCAATGGTGAGGCAGAATAAGGTTAGGCGGTACATTTGAACTGGAGAGAGAGGAGAAGAAAGGAGAGTGGGGGAGATGCCAGCCCGCCACCCAAGGAGCAACAAGATGCCTGCAGACTGATAATGCCACAGCCACGTGGCAGCATACAGATTAATAGAAATGGATTGAGTTAAGTTATAAGAGCTAGCTAGCAAGAAGCCTGAGCCATAGGCTATATAGTTTGTAAGTAATATAAGCCTCTGTGTGTTTACTTGGGACCAGGTGGGACACAGGAAAACTTACATCTGCAGCAGCCCTCTCCCGGTGACTGCCGACCTGTGGCTCCAGCTCCAGCCCTCGGTCGTAGCAGCCACAACCCACTACTCACCAGCTCCCACCATTGCTAGCTGTAGGATCCTTCACCTCTACATGTCTGTCCCCCTGTCCCTGGCCACCTCTTTGAAAGCACTCCTTTTGTTAAGCTTTCTTCCATTACCTGGCTTGAGTGGGCTACCTCGGAGGAAACTTCTACTTTATCTTAAAGATCACATGTGGTGTTATTGCTTCTGTCTGTACAACTGAGATCATCCTTGGTTTCTAAACTAAAACTGAACTCATGTGAAAAGCAGTTACCCATATGGCAAACTCATCAGACTTGAGGGGATCCCACTTTCTGCATGGTAAAACAATACAAAGTCACCTGTGTAGTGATATATTGTATACCTAATAAACTTGCCTGGGGATCTGAGGACAGAGCCAGCCACTAGATTAGACATAGAGGTCAGGCACTGGTGGCACACAGCTTTAATTCCACTACTTGGAATCTCATGCCTTTGCTTGGGAAGCACACACACCTTTCATCCCAGGAAGTAATATGGCAGGGCAGAGAAAGGTATACAAGGCATGAGGAAACAGGAACTCACTCTCCTTAAGCTGAGGATTTCATAGAGGTAAGAACTAGTGGCTGGCTGTTCTGCTTCTCTGATCCTTCAGCTTTCACCCCAATATCAGGCTCTGGGTTTTTTTTTTTATTTTATCAAAGATTTGAACAACACACCTGCCCTTGGGACTTCTGACCTGTGTAGTCTTTGGGACAGTGGCTCTTTTCTTCTCATTCTCTGCTCTAGACCATGATGTGCCACTCTGCTTTATAGACCAGTTTACCTACACTGATCGTGTCTTGGAACCCTGACAGTATCTTCCTCCTCCTCCCCTTCTTCCTCTTCTTCTTTCCACTCCTTTCCCTTACTTCTTTGCCTTCCCCCACTCCTCTTCCTTCTCTTTTTGCTCCAAGTGGTTTGTCAAGGAATTTTCTTCCACAAAAACATTGCACCACTAAGAGAAAACCTAGTGCTACCTCTTCACACTCTCCGATGTGTGGACGAGTCAACAAGCGATGCTTAGTATGTTGGTTCACAGGTGACTTGGCCCAGCCCCATAGGCAGGGCTTCGGGTTTCTAAGAGACATAACTCCCAAGCCAGAGCAGAAACCTAACCACAGGCTTTGGTTTGAAAACAAAGACCAGGAACAGGTTTGATTTCTGGAAAGCATTGCTATTGGGAAGAAGGTAGCATGAAATAGTGTGGGAAGTCTGCTGTCGGCCCTGGAGCTTCACCTGACCAGGTGTGTTGAGGCGCCATGGCACTGAGGCCACTTCTCAAGCAACAAGAAGGTTCAGGAATTTGAACCTGTCTACAGATCAACCACTCAATATGGAAAATGCAAAGGTGGTCTGACACACAGTACTCCTCCACAAAGTCATGAAACTGAGAGATGAAGGTAGCTCAGTCAGGAAGTGCTTGTTTCTGGAACTTAAGAACCCGAGTCCCCAGAAAACACACAAAAATGCTTTACTCTCTGTTGTTGGATGTTTTGCTCTTTGGGGGGGCCTGCCACCCAGCTCCCAAATAAATCACACGTGGAGGCTTATTCTTAATTATAAATGCTTGGCCTAAGCTTGGCTTGTTGCTAGTCAGCTTTTCTTAACTTTAAATTATCCCATCTATCTTTGGCCTTTTGGGCTTTTATCTTTCTCTATTCTTGTATACCTTTCCTTGGTTCTTATTCCATGGCTTGCTGTGGAGCTGGGTGGCTGGCCCCTGGAGTCCTCCTCCTTCTCTGACTACTTCTTTCTTCTCCTCCTAGATTTCTCTTTTTTTTTTTTTTTTTTTTTTTTTTGGTTTTTTCGAGACAGGGTTTCTCTGTGTAGCTTTGCGCCTTTCCTGGAACTCACTTGGTAGCCCAGGCTGGCCTTGAACTCACAGAGATCCGCCTGCCTCTGCCTCCCGAGTGCTGGGATTAAAGGCGTGCGCCACCACCGCCCGGCCTAGATTTCTCTTTCTATATCTTCTCTCTGCCTGCCAGGCCCACCTATCCTTTCTCCTTCCTTGACATTGGTCTTTCAGCTCTTTATTAGACCATCAGGTATATTAGACAGGCAAAGTAACACAGCCTCCCAGAGTTCAACAAATGCAACATAAACAAAAGTAACACACCTTAAAATAATATTCCCCAACAACCCTTGTAATCCCATACTGGGGAGGCAGAGGCAGACAAATCCCTAGGGTTCTCAGTCCAGTTGTCCTAGTCTAATCATAAGCCAAGACCCCAAAGCTTGTCCTTTGGCCTGCACACACCACACACACACACACACACACACACACACACACACACACACAACTAGACATGAGGTGGTTTGTATTCATGTCATCATATTACATAATCCAAGACTGAAGTAAGAATCAACTACTGCCATGTACTGAATGCAAATCAGTAGGGAGTGTGCCAAAAGGAAAAGCTTTGATATCAGTAAACTACCACCTATACCCAGACTTTCCCATTTTAACATTACCATCAAACATAAGAGAAGCAAAAATGATGTAAATGTATCCTTTAAACAGGTAATTGAAGGGAAATTGTAGATGTTAACAACATTGAAAATGATTAAAAAAAATAAATGCATGTATAATACTTTTCTTTTCTAAAAGACAAGCCAGGCTAAACTGAATACTAGCAAGGTTGAATATCTCACTTGAAACACAGATAGGAGAATTGGTGTCATGAAGACAGACACCTCAAGCTCTGATATCAGGGCTAAGATTTTGCCACCCTGTAATTCATTGACCTGACTAAGGACAGGGGGAAGCCCTGCTGAAACATGGTGTGGAAGTTAGGAAAGCAACATGTGCAACTGTTCCCATGCCCAGCACCCTCCTCAGTAGAAACACACACTGTTAGAAGGGCCAGTCATTCCAAATGATGAGGAAGTGGGATTAGTAATGAATCATACAAGATCAACTTACTGGTTGATGATGTTCCAATTTACTTATCAACTTTTTCCCAAGTGGTAGAAGATTTGTACAAATGGCATAATCATTACTACCAAACATCGGCCTTCAGAATTAGCTGAACAAAATGAATTCATTTAGTCATGCATCTAAATAGTACCCTACCCTGCTCAATCTCTCTGCTTTTACATTAAACCAATGATAGACTCTTGGCAAGCCCGGGATGCATATGTACTAATTAACTTCTAACTCAATCACAGACAGTTAAATAACAATGTTATGCAATTTATATTCTTTTTATATTGGGCATCAGACATCACAGCTGACAAATGTTCCGATGATTAACACATTTAAGTCACCATGACTTTTATTCCTCTATAATTAATCCGCTCAGTATTAACTAAGAGACATACAAACACACTGTGACACTTTGGGCAACTGAACAGCAAAAATAATCATGGATATTTTGATTGTGTTCAAATCAAGAGGAGTGGAGAGCTCAGATTTATCATGGTCACACCTCTTCTGAGCTATATTCCTTTATCACACTATTTCTGCCTGCACAAGACCTGAGTTTCACCTCAGGAGGCAGTTGCAGCTGGTGATTCATAGCTTGGAACCCACAGGGCGCTAGTGTAAGACCTTAGGATTTGCAGAGGAGTTGTTGGATGGCTCTTGTTAGGAGGAGAGAGGATCGCTCAGAGGAAATAGCCCATGATTCCAAACACTGTCTGTTAGGATCGCTAAAACCGTCAGACTGTGGGATAGCCTTCACCAAGGCAGATATTAAGAAGAGATGGTGCACAGTCATCTAGATGATCTGCTGCTTTCGGGCTTTGCTACTCGCTTCCTGCCCACTGGACGAGCAATAGATACCTTCCCTGTTGCTATTGTTGCTAAGCTCAGCCCTGTGAATTGCGATACCAGCGCAACATTAGCAGAGGCTGGAATGTGCTTGCCCACATTGATTCCTGCAAGAGAAGACTGTAGCCGAGGTAATTTACTGACTTCAGGAGACAGACAGGTGAATCAGGCCTGAAGTCAACTTGTAGCCAAGCCTAGAACAGCCAATCCACAGTGAGTCCATAGATGTATGAGAGGTAAATAAATGTGACTGTTTTATGTCACCAAGATTTTCTGGACACTGGTTACCCATGAACAATTTTCTAAAAAGATAAACTTTCACCATGAGGAATTGTCTGAGTAATTGACAGACAGACAAAAGCCATGGTAACCCTGGGAGACTCACTCTTGTAGGCCGCCCCCACACCACACTTGGCTGAGCACTGAGTGGGATGTTACTCATTTGCAGACAGCTCTGAGACGGGCCACTATGGCTATCTGTAAAAACAGCAGAATAAACTACATGGCTGGCTGCTAGGTCAGAGCAGTAGCATCTCCACCAGAAAGTGAGAATAACTAAAATGAATCTTTGGACACAGCCTAACACTTCTAGACGTTGGCATTGGAGGACATTCCGTGGGTCGGGTAAGGTGAGATGTGAGATTCCTGCTCTTCGCTCTGGGATGCTTTGATGGTGTAATGCTATTTATGGTCCCAGTTGGTGACATGGGGCATGAGAGTAGTCCTGACTTTATGGATGTGAATGAGTTGAGTGCTGGCGGAAGCCCCACACCATACTACAAACACTAATATCCTTTTCCTCTCTTCCTAGAAGCCCTGCCCTAGAACCCACTCACTGCACCTGCCCCATCACTATATGCCTGTCTCTCTTAACTGGGGAAGGACCACTGGAAATTTCCTATGTTCAGTGGGTTTCCTTCTGAGAGCCCCTAAACACAAATATACAGCCCACCAATAGGTAAGACAGTTTCCTTCAGAATCCGGTGCCTATGGCTAGACCTTTGTGTTTCAACTGTTCATTAAAAGCTTTGTTTGACAGCTTGCTCTCTCTTTCTCTCTCTCTCTGGTTCACCTCATGCTCAGATAGCTGCTTTATACAGTCTAGGCCCACTTGCCTAGGGATGGGGCTGCCCACAGGGGGCTGAGCCCTCCCACATCAATCACCAATCAAGACACTCTCTTTCAGATACAGCCACAGGCCAGTCTAACCAAGGCAATTCTTCAGTTGAGGCTCTCTCTTCTTGGGTGACTCTAGATTATCTCACATTGACCATAAAAACAACTAACTAGCACAATCAATGAAAACATTTCTTACCAGAACACATGGGGAAACAGCCTAAATGTTGACTCTCTCAGATGTTCTTGGTTAAGAGATGGATCTACCTGATTCAGTGTATTTTTAAGTTTGGATGAAAAGTGATCCCCCTAGCCAATGGCGGGGGATGGTGCAGAGTTTATAAAAGACAGATGTCAGATTAAACCTGTCAGGTAAGAGATGCCTTGTGGTACAACCTGAAGGTTTCTTCCTTGCTGGAGTTACACTGCCCAGCATCCCTAGCACCCTCCTCACCTGCTCTGTGACCTTGAATGATGGCTTCAAGTCTTCTAAGCTCTGCTTTCCTCTTCTGCAAAATGGAGATGCTAACCCCCACTTCACAGGGCCGGTAAGGAATTCAGTGACTCACACAGTTCCTGATCTGGAATGAGTATTTGATAAATGCTTGCTATCGTTGACTTTATTTTGTTTTCATAAGCTATTAGTTACTTGGACATATAGACAAATGAGGGAAGAAAATAGCTTTCAGTTCACAAACCACGCTGAGAGAACAGATAAAACCACAGTGGTGCTGGTCACCGAGATGAGTCACAAAGATCGGACCTGTGAGTAACTGACAGTGTCTTCTCAGGCCCTGTCTCAGCACTTGGAATGTGACAATATGTTGGCAACAGTACCTTGCTTTGGTATAGTTAGGAGTAGAAATGGTCACATTCTTCTCATTATCCTTTCCCCCAACAAAACTCAAGACATTTAGAGCCAAGATCTCAACAAACGGAAAACTAATGATTCTACTGAGGAATACACAATAAACACATATAGAATTATATTTCATTCAGGTCTTCCCCAGCCATCTACTCAGAGGGTACCGGAAATCTCACCAGGAAGGGAGAAGCAGGGGAATGTGGAAATGGTGGACAGTAAGAGTACTCTGTGGAAAAAGTACTTCATCAAGTGATTAGAGTGCATTGTGCACATATTTGGAACTATCATAACGAAACACTAGTGTGCAAATTAATACATGCTAATAACTTGTTTTAAGAAAGAGTCTTTTGTACCATGAATCTTAAAAGATCTTATTAATAAAAACAAAACCGGAAACCAGGTATTGAAAGATCAGAGAGACAGAACCAACCACAGCTAACCTCACCTCGACAATTTCTCAGCTGATCTGTTTCCTCAGACTGGAAGCCTCTGAGTCCTCATCCAAATGGATCTCAGCTGAACTGCTGCTAAAAGCCTAAAAGCTTAACCAGCCCTAGTTCCTGGTCTTCATGCCTTATATACCTTTCTGCTTTCTGCCATCACTTCCTGGGATTAAAGGCTCACTTCTTGGGATTAAAGGCGTGTGTCACCATCCCTGGCTGTTTCCAGTGTGGCTTTAAACTCACAGAGATCCAGGTGGATCTCTACCTCCCAAGTGATAGGATTAAAGGTGTGTGTGTGTGCCACCATTTTCTGGCCTCTATGTCTATCTAGTGGCTGTTCTCATCTCTGACCCTAGATAAGTTTATTAGTGTTCACAATATATTGGGGAACACAATATCACCACAGCCTTTTCCACTTCTTCTGGCTTAGCTGGCCAGGACTGGAGTGTGATTCAGGGGAGAACACTTCTCCTCTCCTGACACAACATCTACTAATTAGGGAAGTCACAAACACACCCTGAGAGCTCACCAGTGACAGACAGCAGGAGTGCCACCCATGGCCAGGAGGGTCACAGGGTTCCTATGGCTGGAAGGAGGGAGGATGTCAGAATGGTCCACAGATTGACAATCTCCACAGATGCAGAATCTCCAAGAAAACCACCACTGAATCCAGCAGGCACCAAAGAATCCACAGGGGCCTCTCTAGGCAGAAGTGGGGGCTTTGGGGCCAAGGCTGGAATGCCAGAGGTTTTGCTCTGAGCAGCAACACTCGCACTGGATTCCCGCTTGTTTCACTCAAAGCCCTTGATGCCTACTTCAGGAGTCCTTATAGACCGAGAAGACAATGACCAGCAATAACCCGAGGAGGCGGGAGCCACACACACACAGGTGTTTGGGGGACCGTCTCTGGGATATTTGCTTTCCTGGTATGAGGACCAAGTTGGGATTAACACTCAAGAGTCCTAGGATCACTCAATTTGAAAGAGGAGCTTGTAGAAGTCATTTGCCAACTAGAAGCTGACGGCAGGGATCTGAACTGTCAGTGGGAAGCCAGTAGAGATGATGTGAGTCCTGGTCTTTAAACCCATTTCCAGAGAGGAAGCATCATTTTTCTGTATTCTATGTCCTTCCAACTCCCAGGACCTATTGACATCACGAGTATGTGACTGGGTGTGCAGTTAGAACTTGGGACCGTTTTCTTTTTAGATTTTATGTCTGTGATTGTTTTTGCCTGCCTGTTTGTACTTGCACCATGTTGTACCCTCAGAGATCAGAAGATGACCTAAGATTGCCTGGAACTGGAGCTACAGAGGATTGTTAGCCATTACATGGGTGCTGGGAACCAGAACCAGGTCCTCTGCAAGAACAAGCGCTCTTAACAGACAAGCCACTTACAATGAGGCATAATAACACACACCAAAAATCCTGTCAGTTCACTGGCTTTTATCATGAAACTCTCTGCACGCCATTGACTTCAACCATAAAGAGGACTCCTTGATTCTCCCATAGTGTTTGGACCACATGACAGGAACCGATTTTCCAATGTTTAGAAAACGCTCAAGCGGGCTGTCAGGGAGGCAAGGGTGAGAAGGAGCAAGGTGGACCCTGGGCCTGAATGGCACTCAAAGATACATCCAAGATAGAAAACACAGGTTGGAGAAAAATGACAAGCAGAAAGGCCTAGAGCTGTCAAAGTGATTGACAGAAGACAATGTTGTATATGAAATGTCTCCCAAATCTCATGTATTAAAGGGCTGGTCCCCAGAGGAGTGATGCTCACAGAGCCTTGGCCTCATCAAGGGAGGAGCCCATTTGTGGATTCATAAATTAATGGGTTTGGAAAGGGGGCTTTGTGAAAATACATTCTCTCTCTCTCCATTTGGTTCCCAGAACCCACACAGTGGCTCACAAGCATATATAACCCCAGCCCCTAGGGAACTGATGTCCTCTTCTGGCTCCTCAGACACTGCATGGACAGGATGTACAGTCATACATATAAGGCAAACACCCATATATATATATATTAAAAATATTCTTTAAAAATTCTCTTTCTGTGCTCCCTCCTGTGGGTCCCCTCATCCCCCACAGTCCATTGGCCATAGGGCCACAGGGGCAAAGGGGGCAGAAGCAGCAAGCAGGGCCTTATCCAGCCTGTGAGTAAGATGGAGATAGCCCTCCTGGATATGACTTCATTGAATCAGCTCAGCTTTATTCCAGAGTGTAAGGGATAGACAGGATTGGGGACAGTAGCTAGGGAATCACCTAATTTGCACTAAACAGCACACTCCTATCATAAGGCTCCTAGCACAAGTCTTAGTTATCATCTGTGGAAGCACAATGTCTAATTACCATGGGCAGCAGGGTGAAAACTTATGCAGGGAACTGCTTCCAGGGTCACACTAGTGACAAGTCAGCCATCCAGGCTTAGAGACCTACCACTCCAAATTGGCTCCAAATAAGGTCAGGTAGAGTACAGAATGCCTTCCACCAAGGGGAGGGAGTCATCATGTTGCCGAGCTCAGAGGAAGCTGCCAGGCCATACTAGACTGCAACCTCTGACCAGCAGGGCCTCCCAGCATCCTCCCACCTTCGAGGCCATCATAAGGCCAGGGGCTCTCCATCACCTGCTCGTCACCATGACATTCTGTCTCTCCACAGGCCCCAAAACAATGGAGCCAGCAACCCATGGGCTGAAACCGTGAAGAGACAGAAGTCAATCTTCCTTTAAGTCTTTTTGATCAGATATTTCTCTGTCATAGAAAGCTGACAAACACAAAAAGCAAAAGAATGCACGTAAAGAAGAGCATCCTGGGACACCACCTGGAAGAAAACTTCTGCTTCCCACCAGCCTCTAATGGACCACTGTAGAAAGGGGGTAGGACAGTGAAGGGGTCACCCACTGATGCTGGCCAGGGCAGTCAGAAGGCCATCTTAGGAACCAGAGCCTCTCCCATTGACCCTGACAACACATTCAGACATTGGAAATAACTCAAAGCGCTGTTGGACCTTCTGCATGTTTGGCCCCCTATGTCCCCAGTCACTGAAGGAAGAATCCATATGATACAGCTGCCTACGAATATGCCATCTCATCTGTAGCTAGCGAAGGGATTCTCTGAAGCAAGTCAGAATTGAAGCTTCGTCCTGCCCCATGTTTCTGTCCTTTAGCCCATGGGCGTGTGACATCCATTCCCTCTAAAAACCTCTGGAACAGTAATGTATTGCCTTCCTGTGTGAGTCAAATTAATTTGCTGCAAAATTAATTTACTAAATGGAAATAACTCACAAAGCATAAAGAGAGGGGATCCCATAAATTGCAATTCATAAAACCAGGCTACAAAAGGCACAGCTAATGGGGCAAGCTCAACGTTGGAAGCTAAGAAACACCACGGAGCCCTCTGGGATCCAATCCCTGGGTTCTTAAGGCAGAGGGATGAGTAGAGAGAAGAGTCAGTTATATTTCTTCTTAAGATGGAATTTCTCTGTGTTTTTTATGAGTCCCATATTAAGGAACTGACTCATAAAACCAAAAACAGAAACAGATTCATGAGGTATACTTAATCACTTCATGCCAATATTATTTCATACAAGTATTTGTAGTAGGATATGATGCCAAATATCATGAGAGAGAGAGAGAGAGAGAGAGAGAGAGAGAGAGAGAGAGAGAGAGACTTTCTGTACTCCTGGCCATTAAGCTGGCTTTGAAACACAAAGCAGTAGACCCTGCTACCAAGAGCAACAGGAAAAAAAAAGTCAAATAAGTGTGAGCTGAGGTCTATGGAGATTCGCACAAATTAGCTTCATTTCCCAGTCACATTCCCTGGGCAACACTGTGCCCCAAACTCTTTCCTTCTAACTATTCCCAAGGGTCTTTCTTGAAGATACCTTCTGGTTTGTTTGGAACACCTGGCCCCATATACAATGTATCTGAGATATTTATTCCCTTGCAATCAGATGTCACTACCCCAAGTGTAATCAAATGTCATGGTTAGGATTATGGTACCTGCTACGGAAAAGTCCTTTAGTGTACGTGGCTCTCCTAGTTGGTAGACATTGTTCTTCCTTGAAATGATCAAAGGACTCCTTCCTTCCAGCATCCAGTTATCAAGTGGGGTAGTGGAACGGAGGAGGTACACCTGCCTCTTAGCTGCTGTGATGGTTAATACTCACTGCAGCTCGAAGGATCCAGACTCATCTGGGGGGTGGCGCGGCACGGGCTAGGGGGAGGGGAGAGCCATTGGGCATGTCTGTGAGGGGCTTTCTAGATCCAGTTAATGGAGGTGCAAAGACTTACCCTAAATGTAAATAACACAGATTCACGGGCTGGAGTCTCAGACTAAGGGAAAAGGAGAGCGTGAGATGAGCAGCCACATCCATCACTCTCTGCTTCTTGGCCGTGGACACAACGTGATCATCTGCTTCCAGCCCTCACCACCATGGCTCCCCTGTCTTGATGGACTATGTTTCCCTGAACTGTGAGCCAAAAGAACCATTCCTTCCTTCCTTAAGTTGCTATTACCTTGACACAGTAATAAAAAACTGAATTCAACTTCCAGTTGAATTTAGCTTGCTAGTTCCCAGCAATCCTTTGCCGATAGACCCAACGGGGCTCTCTGAGCATCTCCCAAGAAAGGTTTTGTAAATCTCTTTTCTCACTGCTCACTGGCACTCAAAGTCTTGCTGATTTCTTAAAAAGCCATGGATCACAGCCAGGACCATGCATATGCAGACCGCAGTTGGGCCAGTTGACATTCAACTTCACTGGATCCTTCCTGCCTGCCTGTCTTTTTCCTCCTATTCTGCATGCACAAAGTAGATTCCCTTTCCGAAGAAATGCAGTGAGAGAAATCAATTTGAGTGAAGAATTCCTAACTGTTTGGAAGTTAAGCAGTAGCTTGCTTATTTTTATTAATGATTTAAAAATGAACCCAGAGCTAGGAACGGGACATTTCTCTTGCATCAAATTAAGTGGGGGCGGAGTCAGCAATGACAAGGTCTCTCTCTCTCTCTCTCTTGACCTTCCTCTTCTCTAGGACTGTCCTAATAGTTTGGTGTTTTTTTTCTGTATGGTTCCAAAAATCCCATAAGCTAGGATTCTGGGGTTCCCTCCCCTCTTCTGCCGTCCTGCATCTGTTACCGCTGACACTGTGAGGCACTTGTCCTGTCCTGCTCGGCTTGGTATTCTCGACGTCTTCACGCAGCCCCTCTTACACATGTTCTCCGGGGATTTTTGCAGCTTTCCATGGAAGAGACAGGGTAGCATACGCTTGCTCCATCTTTCCCATATGCAAACTCACGGAAGGTTTGTAAGTAGAAAAAATGTTACATGCTGCTTCCTAGTCCAGAAAGTTCTCTTGCCCTAGAGCAAGAACAGGTTGAAGGCCATGGTGACAGATGACGTCGTCACTGAAGTGGGAAGGAAGGGGCGGAGTGAAGACCTACTGGGAGGCAGGTTCTCCAAGATCTGATGGTGATGAAATGTGGACCTCAAGGCATGGGGAAATGTTCAGAATGGCTTGCTAGGAAGAAAACAGGAAGAGAAACAATGTGCCCCATGAACCTTGGGGGTTTGCTGTTGTTGTTCTCATTTTTATTTGTCTAGGCTGCTTGGTTGCTTACTTGGTGTTTTGGTTATTTTTTTTTTTCAAGCAAATTTGTACACAGATTCTCCTCTCAGACACCAGAACGGGAAGATGTGAAATCTCTTTCCACATCCTTCTCACCTCCTTTGCTTCTGTGTCTGCATCCAGACCCAAGCTAAAGGAATGCCTCTGAGCCAACTTAGAAGTACCAGGAAGTTTGTTACAATTGCCCTGTCTGCCCTTAGTGAGGGGAGACATTCTAGGCAGGCTTTCTTGCAAAGCCAGCCATCCCCTTAAATTGTGAAGAAGTCATTGCAGGGGAAACAGTAGTCCACATGAGCTGCATCATGGTGCTTTTTTTTTTTTCATATAGTTCCCAAAATCACAAAATTATTTACTTTGGCTCAGCAGTCCCTCTTCAAGGTGTTCATCTTGCAGATACATTTAGCTCATATGCAGTGATGTTATTGGGCTATTAATTAAAATAAAGAAGACCAAATATGATATGCATCAACTAAGGAGTGTTAAATAAGCTTTATTTACCTCCACGTCATTGATAACTTCAGGGAGTCATGAAGTTGGCCTGGCCTAGCTGCCTTGAAAGGCATGCATCATAGGTTTTTTAGGTTCGAGTCCATGCTTCCTGGGGCACGATGTACCCTCCAGTTTCTGAGAGACTGACGCACTCCCTCAGGTAGTGGAGCGTTCGGGCCACTTTGTGCTTCTCTGTGTGTTCCCTTAGGAGTCAAGGAAGCATGGAAGCCTGAAAGGACAGTTGGTCTTAGATATTAATCTTCTGTGCCCTGTAAAGTCATTATATCCTGGCAGCTAAAACTGTATTGATGCTGGCAATTGCCATTATAATCTGTTTCTAAAAAAGGGACAAAAAGTCTGATGGCTCTCAATAAAATTGCCACAGCCTCAGTTTTGCTGTGGACCCTCCACCTAGCCTGATTTCATTCCTCACACCCTATCAGGTGACCCTGGCCCAGTAAGTAAGCCCAGGCGCTTACAGATAATCCATTCACAGACTTATTGGCTACTTGGGAAATAGCTGTTCATAGCTTTTGAAGATTTTTTCATTTACTTATCTATCTGTTTACAATTGGTGTTTGGAGTTATTTATATAGTAAGGGCACATATATATTTAATATGACCTTTTCCTCTCACTGTTATATGCTTTTTTATTTTTTAAAAAACTTTTAATTGTAATTTTTGAGAATTTCATACATGAGTGCTATAGCTACAAAATTCCCATCCTTCCTTCTCCCTCCTCTACTTCCTTCTCTGTCCCGACCACCATCCCTCTTGAATCCCTTCATGACCTCTCTTCTATAATTACACACACACACACACACACACACACACACACATACACACACACACACACACACACACACACACACACACACACACACACCTACTGAGTTCAGTTTGTGGTGCCCATGTGTACATGTGTTTACGGGTGACCATTTAGCATTAAACAACCCACCAGGGGCTCATTTCTAGAGGAAACCGAGTCCCCCTCTCTCAGCAGCCATGGATGCCTGTAGTGTTGCATCTGTGGAGGGAACTTGTGAACCCCATCCACGTGGGCACGTCAACTGCTGTGGTCTTCTGCAGGCAGCCATACTGTTGAGACTTCATGGGAACAACACCCCTGTCATATCCAAGAGACACTGTTTCACAGAAGTCCTGGTTCTGGCCTCTCTTTCCTGGTATTCTCTCAAATGTTAAGGGTGTGTCATTAATGTCCCATTTGGGGCTGGCACCCCACGGTCACTTGTTTTCTGCATTCTGGCCAGTTGCAGATCTCTGTAATAGCCTCCATCTACTGAAAAA
>CABHPR010124312.1:47621-63010 GCA_902168415.1 Peromyscus melanophrys | reverse complement strand
GGTATCCACAGCACTTCCCCTTTTCTTTTTTTCAAAAAGGAAGGTTTTAACTTTTACATAGTAAAATTATAGATAGCAAAACAATTATCAAGCAAGAATTATAGTTACACTATCTAGTCTATTCATAATAACTAGTCTATTTGTATTTGGCAAAATTAAAGAAGATACCCTATCTATCTTATATTTGTGAGTCTAAGGTTTCATATCTAACTTATCTTTTATCATAACTAAGAAAAATTATAACTAGTCTTTAACTACATCAAAGTCCCAGAAGGATGTAATATTACCCGAGAAATGGGAGAAGGATGCAAGCAACTTTTGGGAGTCTTGCAGGGTAAACAGAGACAGCTGGCAGCCTGGACAGTCACCTAATGTTCCTTTATAAAGTTGGGGCATCTGTCTTTAGCCCACAGGCCTAGAGTCTCTCAATCATTTTTTGAGTGTGTGTCCTGAAGAATACCTGGCAGTTTTCTCTGCAAAGCAGGAACCTGAAGGACCATTTCGCCAAGCAAAGTTCAGTGGTCACCTTCCTATGGGTTCTGCATGTCCAGCTGATCAAGCAGTCTAGGCAAGAACAGTTTCTTGCCCAAATGGCTATTTTCATCAAGGTGAAAATAAACTTTATATGAAGTATCTTCGATGCCCATCCTCCTCTCTGAAGTAAATTGGTGCTGCCAGGAGCAGACATGTCTCATTGTCCAGAAAGTCTAAATTTTTAAAACATTTTAAATGTCATATTCTGTAGGTCTTTGAAGTGTTTGAAGATTACCTATCTGTCTGAAATATATCTATGTATACCCAGAAAACTTAACATGACTATAAGTTTGACTTCATAGAAGATTAATTGTTTCATTACAATTCAAATGAGTTTTCTTCTATTTTATTTACAAACTCTATGGCCATGGCAGGCTTCTTGTTAACTGTTCTTATATCTTAAATTAATTCATTTTTATTTATCTATAAGTTGCCACGTGGCTCGTGGCTTACCGGTACCTTACATCTCGCTTGTCATGCGATGTCAGTGTCTCTCTGCCTCAGCCTTTCACTCCCCAGAATTCTCTTCTCTGCTTGCCCCACCTATACTTCCTGCCTGGATACTGGCCAATCAGCATTTTATTTATACAGAGTGATATCCACAGTAGTATTAGGATCACTTATGTATACTATCATTTCATCTGCAATAAAAGTTACCTTTTCTTCCTTTCCAATAAGTATCTCCTTCAATTGTTGTGTTGCTCTTGCTAAGACTTCAAGTAGTATCTAGAATAGGTATGAAGAGAATTGACAGCCTTGTCTTGTTCCTGATTTTAGTGGAAATGCTTTGAGTTTCTCTATATTTAAATAGTTGTATATAGGCGTACTGTAAATTGCCTTTATTATGTTGTAGGGTGTCCCTTGTATCTCTAAATTCTCTAAGACTTTTATCATGAAGTAGCATTGAATGTTCAAATGTCTTTTCTGCATCATATGAGATGATCATGTAGTTTTTGTCTTTAGTTTGTTTATATGGTGTATTACATTTATTGATTTACATATGTTGAACCATCCCTGCTTCACTATTTAATCCTGGTGGATGATCTTTTTGATGTGTTCTTGTATTTGGCTTGCAAGAATTTTATGGAGAATTTTTGCATCAATGTTCATAAGGGAGATTGGTCCTTAATTCTCTCTTTTGTGGGTCTTTATGGGATTTGGCTATCAGCAATTGTGGCCTCATAAAAAGAATTGGGCAATGTGTTTTCTGTTTCTATTTTTTGAAATAATTCAAAGAGTATTGGGGTTAAGTCTTTGAAAGTTTATTAAATTTTATACTAAAACCTTCTGACCCCTCAATTTCTTTTACTGCTTCGATTTCATTAGGGATTGTAGGTCTGTTTAAATTGTTTATTTGATCTTGATTTAACTTTAGTAAGTGGTGTATAACAATAAGATTATCTGTTTATCGAATGGAAACACATGAACTGTGAACCAATGGCTGAGGGGCCCCCAACTGGATCAGGCCCTCTGAATGGGTGAGACAGTTGATTGGCTTGATCTGTTTGGGAGGCATCCAGGCAGTTGGACCAGGTCCTGTGCTCAGTGCATGAATTGGCTGTTTGAAACCTGGGGCTTAGTAGAGACCCTTGGCTCAGCCTGGGAGGAGGGGACTAGACCTGCCTGGACTGAGTCCACCAGGTTGATCTCAATCCTCGGGGGAGTCTTTGCCCTGGAGGAGATGGAAATGGGGGGTGGGCCAGGGGGAGGGGGGGCGGGGCAGGAGGGGGAAGAATGGGGGAATCTATGGTTGATATGTAAAGTTGAATTATATTGTAAAATAAAATAAAATAAATTCAAAAAAATTAAAATAAAATAAAATAAAACAAAAAAAACAAAACAAACAAACAAAAAAAGATTATCTGTTTCTTTTAGATTTTCCAACTTGGTGTTGTGCAGGTATTTAAAGTATTCTCTTGTGATTCTTTGGATTTCCTTGGTGTTTGTTAATGTCCCCCTTTTTGTCTCTAATTATTTAATTTGGATCTTCTCAAAGAACCAACTCTTTGTTTCATTGAGTCTGTATTGGTGTTTTTTTTTTTTGCTGTTTTTATTTCAGCCCTTATTTTTCTTGCCATATATTCCTTCTGGGTATTATTTCTTCTCTTTGTTCTAGAGCTCTCAAGTGTGCTGTTGCTAGTATGTGATCTCTCTGGTTTTTCTTTTTTGTTGTTGTTGTTTTGTTTTGTTTTTGTTTTTGTTTTTTATGTAGGCACTTAGTGCTATGAATTTGCCTCTTAGAATTGCCTTCATTGTGTTCCATAGGTTTGGGTAGGTTGTATTTTACTTTTTATTTGATTCTAGAAAGTTTTTAATTTCTTTCTTAATTTCCATCTTGACCCATTTTTAATTCAGTAGAGAGTGTTTCAATTTCCATGAGTTTGTAAGCTTTCTGTAGTTTCTGTTGGTGATAGCCAGCTTTAATCTTTGATAGTCAGATAGGATGCAGAGTATTATTTCAATTTTCTTTTTTTTTTTTTTTTTTTTTTTTTTTTTCGAGACAGGGTTTCTCTGTGTAGCTTTGCGCCTTTCCTGGAGCTCACTTGGTAGCCCAGGCTGGCCTTGAACTCACAGAGATCCGCCTGCCTCTGCCTCCCGAGTGCCGGGATTAAAGGTGTGCACCACCAACGCCCGGCTTCTTATTTCAATTTTCTTAAATCTGTTGAGACTTGCTTTGTGTCTGAGTCTGTGCTGTTTTGGAGAAATTTTCATGAATTACTGAGAAGAATGTACATTCTTTTTTTGTTTGAGTGAAATGTCCTGTACATATCTGTTAGGTCCATCAGGTTTATAATGTCACTTAGTGCCAGCATTTCTCTCTTTAGTTTTGTCTGGATGAGCTTTCAGGTGGTTTGGAAAAAGTGAAGTTTTGAAGTTACCCACCAACACTGTGTGATGGTCAATATGTGATTTAAGCTGTAGTGGTGCTTCTTTTGTGAACGTGGGTTCTGTTGTGGCTGGTTTTGTGTGTCAACTTGATACAAGGTAGAGTCATCAGGGAAGAAGGAGCCTCAGTTGAAGAAATGCCTCCATGAGACCCAGCTGTAAGACATTTTCTCAATTAGTGATCAATAGGGGAGGGCTGGTGATCTTGGGTTCTATAAAAAAGCAGGCTGGGCAAGCCAGGGGAAGCAAGCCAGTAAGAACTCCTCCATGGCCTCTGCATCAGCTCCTATCTCCAGGATCCTGCCATGTTTCAGTTCCTGTTCTAACTTCCTTCAGTGATTAACAACATTGTGGAAGTATAAGCCAAATAAACTCTTTTCCTCCCCAGCTTACTTTTTGGTCATGGTGTTTCATTGCAGCAAAAAAAACCCTAAGATGGTTCCCTTGTGTTTGATGTATAGATGTTAACAATTGTAATATCTTCTTGGTAGATTTTTTCTTTGATGTCCTTCCCTATCACTTCTGATTAGTTTCAGTTTGAGGTCTATTTTGTCAGATATTAAAATAGCTATACCAGCTTCCTTTAAATATCTTTTTCTATCCTTTTACCCTGAGATGATGTCTATCCTTAATAATAAGTTATATTTTATGCATGTAGCAGAAGGACGGATTCTGTTTTGTAATCCATTGGTATTTTTTTCCAGAGTTGAGTTCATTGATGTTACATTATTAATGAGCAGTATTCGTTGACTCCCCTATTTTGCTGTCGAGGTATGCCCCCCCCACATCCTTCTTAATTTGCTGGTCTAATATTTATTCTTCATGTTTTCTTCGGTATGGTTAGAATCTTTGAGGTTTTCCTTCTAGCACCTTCTGTAGGGCTGAATTTATAAATAGACACTGCTTAAATTTGGTTTTATCATGGAATGTCTTTCTCCATCCAATGTGATAGGAAGTTTTGCATGGTATAATAGTCTGGACTGAAATTTGTGGTCTCCTAGAGTTTGTAGAACATTTCTCCAGGTCCTTCTGGCTTTTGTAGTTCATTGGAAAGTCAGGTATTATTCTAATAGGTCTGCTTTTATATGTATCTTTTCTTTTTCCCTTACAGCTCTTAATATTCTTTCTTTGTTCTATACATTTAATGTTTTGATTTTCTGTGATACTGGAAATTTCTTTTCTGATCCAATCTATTTGGTGTGCTATATCCTTGAATTTGATAGGCACCTCCTTCTGTAGGTTGGAAAATTTTTCTTCTATGATTTATTAAAAAATATTTTATCTGCCTTTGACCTGGATTTCTTTTCCTTCCTCTGTTCCTATTATTCAATTTGGTCTTTCTATGGTGTCCCAGATTTTCTGAATGCTTTATGCCTGGATTTTTAAAGATTTAACATTTTCTTTGACCAAGGTATCCATTTCTTCTATTCTTTTGCCTTCAACAACTGAGATTTGTAGAAGTAACCGTCTTATTCAATAAGAAACACAGAACCAATGCAAAGAAGAAAGCCAAGAGGTCAGAGCAATAGCTAAGAGCTAAAAACCTTACCCTTCCTCTCGCGGTGGTCCTACCTCTCTGAAAGAGAGCTACTTCCTGTGTGTTTGTCTTTATAAAGACTTTCTGTTCTGCCTTCTCATTGGTTGTAAACCCAACCACATGACTGCCTCGTCACTGCCTGTCTGTCTGTACAGACCTCCAGGTCTTCTATGGTTGGTATTGAGATTAAAGGCGTGTGTCTCCAATGCTAAAGGCGTGCACCACCACCGCCCAGCTTTCACTATGGCTTGCTAATAGCTCTGACCCCCGGGCAACTTTATTTATTAACATACAAATAAAATCACATTTCAGTACAAATAAAATATCACCATAGAAATTCTCTCTTCCATCTATTATATTCTGTTGGTGAGGCCTTCATATGAGTTTTTCATTTGAGTGCCTAAATTTTTCATTTCCAATTGTCCCTCAATTTGGATTTTCTTTATTGATTCTATTTCTACTTGCAAATCTTCAATTGTTTTCTTCATTTCACTCCAATGTTTTGTGTTTTCATGGATTTTCAAGGGAAATTTATTTCTTCTTTAAGGACCTCTTACATATTTACATATTCATAAAGGCTATTTTGAAGTCCTTTCCTTGTGCTTCAACTATATTGCATTTCTCAGGGCCTATTGTAGTATGGTTGCTTAGCTTTAGTGGAGACATATTGTTCTGGCTATTTTGATTGTGTTTTTATGCTGGGTCTAGACATTTGGATTTAGGATGATTATAATTCTAGGTGCTGATATCTGGTCTTGTCTTTGTTAGGTGGGTGTTCTATTCCTTGGTTTCTGTTGCTCTCTGGTTCTTAGGACAGTGTGATGGCTGTGAGTTGCCTCATAGGAATCCTCCTGAGATCCTGCCAGGTATGGCCACTGAGGGTTCTGGGTAGAGTGTGTTTTATTGGTATTGGGAGCTTAATACTTAGAGATGGAGATGTGCTAGAAGTGAGGAATGCTGAGGGCAACTACAGGAGGAATAAAAGCAGGGTATACCACCAGTATCTGCTCAGTCCTGTGGGAATTGGGGCAGAGAGAAATGAGAGGCTACATACAGCAGGTGATCTGCTACAGAGTTGGGAATGAGACTGGAGGGGTTGAGTTTGAAGGAGAGGAGGTAGAGTGAAGATCTGAAGATTACCTACCTACTTCCCTGGCTTATTTGCTTCCCAGGGAGTGCCTATGGAAGCTAGAGGCTGAGACAAAGAGATGGGATGGTGTGGACAGATGTAGAAGATCTTCATGATCTACTGAAGATGGGAGGAGAGAGAGGTGAGATGGCAATAGGTGGTTTAATACAGAGCTCAAGATTTGATTAAAGAGAAGAGGCAGAGTGAAGGTCTAGAGATTGCCAAGTATTGCTGCTCTTAAGTCAGTTAAAACTAGAAAAACTGTATGGTTGAAAGTTGTGAGCTACAAAGTTCGAAATTTTTGAGTGTTAAGTAGTATACTATAAAGTAGGAAGTCAGAAAGATAACATACTAGTATTTTTGCATGTTATGAAAGTCATAAGGTTTCAATGACATTATTATTTACCTTAAGTTTCATAAATTCTCTAATTGCAAAACAAATTCATGGATCCTTGCCTTTAAATAATATATAATTATTATAATAACATAATAAAATGATAAGAGTATTTTATGTAACAAATCCTAGTGCTGGCATTGGTAGAGTGCTTGTCCTCCATGTCCTCTATTCCCAAGGCCCTGGGTTTGGTCCAACACAACACACACACAGACACACACACACACACACACACACACACACACACACACACACAGAGAGAGAGAGAGAGAGAGAGAGAGAGAGATACACACAAATAACAGGAAATCACAGAGAGAGAGAGAGAGAGAGAGAGAGAGAGAGAGAGAGAGAGAGAGAGAGAGAGAGATACACACAAATAACAGGAAATCAACCACAGGATACAGAATTATGTACCTGAAACTGCTTAATTATGTGCTTCCCAGTTTAATCCTTAAGAAAGCTGATCAGGAATGCATTGAGCCCTATTTACAAATGAGAATATTGAGACCATGCTCTGACAAATGTTGCTTTATCACTTATCATACTAATAAACTTCCAAATCTCTTCTGATCTTGGCTCCATCTTGTGCTACATGATAACCTGGCAGAAAAGCAGAAGGACAAGCAATGCAAAGAAACAAACATGAAAGGTGCTTATGTTTTGGTAGTAGTAGTTGAGTCATGCTGGAACCAGAACTCCCTCAAAAGAAGCATTAATCCATCTTAAAGGCCCCACCATCCCTAGAGATACAACTTCACATGACTTTCAGATGGGACACAACATAATACCTTTGTATCAAAGGATTTTCAACATACAAGTGAATTTCAGTAACAAGCATATGAATGGACCATTTGTGTGGCATTCTTTTCCCCTCTTAGTTATATATAGCACAGTAGTTTTGCAGTATGGGACTTATCCTCACTTTTTGCTTGTTTCTTCAATGTCTCATGCCATGTCTTTACTTGCTTTCCTACAAGTATCAAACTTCTAAAATAAATGTACCATAAGCTTTGGAGTCATTTTTTAAATTTCTTATTAGATATACACTTAAATATAGCATATAAAAAATCACTATCGGCTAGGCAGGGGTGGCGCATGCCTTTAATCCCAGCACTCGGGAGGCAGAGGCAGGCAGATCTCTGTGAGTTCGAGGCCAGCCTGGTCTCCAAAGCGAGTTCCAAGAAAGGCGCAAAGCTACACAGAGAAACCCTGTCTCGAAAAACCAAAAAAAAAAAAAAAAAAAAAAATCACTATCTTTAACCTAAGTTTTTATCTTCTTATGTTCTGTTTCTGAATGAGTGATATTCTTCCCTATAGTTGCCGTCATTCAGTCTCTTCTCCACTTTAAATACGGTGTAATTATTAAACTCTGTATACTACCTAGTACTCTGATCTGTATATTTCTTCCTCCAATATGAATATCCTTTATTAGATTTTTTTCTTACTTGAATTTTAAAATTGTATTTTATGTGTATGGTTGTTTTTTTTTTCCAAATGTATGCCTGTATACCAAATGTGTACAGAGATGACAAAAACCAGAGGAGGGCATGGGATCCCTTTAGACTGTGAGCCACCATGTGGGTGCTGGGAATCAGACCCAGCTCCTCTGGACATTCAACTAATGCTCTTAACCACTGAGCCAGCACCTTTCACTGGAGTTTTTATAGCTTATCAACTAATCTCACTGCCTCTAGACTTTCAACGATTGTTTTAGTTAGGGTTCCTATTGCTGTAATGAAACACCATGACCAAAAAGCAAGTTGGAGAGGAAACGATTTATTTGGTTTACACTTCAGCATTATTGTTCATCACTGAAGGAAGTCAGGAAGGAACTCAAACAGGGAAGGATCCCGGAGGCAAGAGCAGATGCAGAGTCCATGGAAGGGAGCCGCTTACTGGCTTGCTTCCCCTGGCTTGCCCAGTCTGCTTTCTTTTTTTTTTTTTTTTTTTTGAATTTATTTTATTTTATTTTACAATATAATTCAACTTTACATATCAACCATAGATTCCCCCATTCTTCCCCCTCCCGCCCCGCCCCCCTCCCCCTGGCCCACCCCCCATTTCCATCTCCTCCAGGGCAAAGACTCCCCCGAGGATTGAGATCAACCTGGTGGACTCAGTCCAGGCAGGTCTAGTCCCCTCCTCCCAGGCAGAGCCAAGCGTCTCTGCTAAGCCCCAGGTTTCAAACAGCCAATTCATGCACTGAGCACAGGACCCGGTCCAACTGCCTGGATGCCTCCCAAACAGATCAAGCCAATCAACTGTCTCACCCATTCAGAGGGCCTGATCAAGTTGGGGGCCCCTAAGCCATTGGTTCACAGTTCATGTGTTTCCATTTGTTTGGCCACTGGTCCCTGTATTCCATCCATCCCTGGTCCCAACAACTCTTGCTCTCATAAACCCTCCTCCTTCTCGCCAATTGGACTCCCGGAGCTCCACCCGGGGCCTGACCGTGGATATCTGCATCCAGTTCCCTCAGTCATTGGATGGGGTTTCTAGCACGACAGTTAGGGTGTTTGGCCATCCTATCACCAGAGTAGGTCAGTTCGGGCTGTTTCGCGACCATTGCCAGCAGCCTATTGTGGGGGCATCTTTGTGGATTTCTGTGGGCCTCTCTAGCACTTTACTTCTTCCTCTTCTCATGTGGTCTTCATTTACCATGAACATTCCTTGTATTACCTCTCTGTTCTTGATCCAGTTGGGATCTCCCGCTCCCCCAAGTTCTCTTTCCCTCAACCCTCGCCCCTCATTACCCCCACTCACATCCAAACTGTTCATGTAGATCTCATCCATTTCTCCATCATTGGGCGATCCCCGTGTCTTTCTTGGGGTCCTGTTTTCCAGGTAGCCTCCCTGGTGTTGTGAGTAGCAGTCCAGTCATCCTTGTTCTACAACTAGTATTCTCCTATGAGTGGGTACATACCATGTTTGTCTTTCTGAGTCTGGGTTACCTCACTCAGGAGGATTTTTTCTAGATCCATCCATTTGCCTGCAAACCTCATGATGTCATTGTTTTTCTCTGCTGAGTAGTATTCCATTGTGTATATGTAACACATTTTATTTATCCATTCTTCAGTTGAAGGGCATCTAGGTTGTTTCCAGGTTCTGGCTATTACAAATAATGCTGATATGAACATAGCTGAGCAAGGCAAAGCGACAGCCCACAGAATGGGAAAAGGTCTTCACCAACCCCATATCTGACAGAGGACTGATATCCAGAATATATGAGGAACTCAAGAAATTGGACATCAAAATGCCCAACAGTCCAATTAAGAAATGGGCTATAGAACTAAACAGAGAATTCTCAGCAGAGGAAACACAAATGGCTGAAAGACATTTAAGGAATTGCTCAACATCCCTAATCATTAGGGAAATGCAAATCAAAACAACTCTGAGATACCACCTTACGCCAGTCAGAATGGCTAAGATCAAAAACACTGAAGACACCTTGTGCTGGAGAGGATGTGGAGCTAGGGGAACTCTCCTCCACTGCTGGTGGGAATGCAAGCTTGTACAGCCACTTTGGAAATCAATATGGCGCTTTCTTAGAAAATTGAGAATCAATCTCCCCCAAGATCCAGCTATACCACTCTTGGGCATATACCCAAGAAATGCTCAATCATACCACAAGGGCACTTGCCCAGTCTGCTTTCTTATGTAATCAAGGACCACCAGCCCAGGGATGGCACCACCTACCATGGGCTGTGCCCTCCCCTATGATCACTAATTCAGAAAATGCCTTACAGCTGGATCTCATGGGAGCAATTCCTCAACTGAGGCTCCTCCTCTCTGATGACTGTAGCTTGTGTCAAGTTGGCACACAAAACCACCCAGTACAACGATTAAAAAAGAAAAATTATAAAGTGCCTAGAAATAAAGTTTCCTAAAAACAAAAATAAAGTCTTAATAGGGAAAATTATAGAGTTGATACTGAAAAGAAAATAAATGGAGTAAGAGGCCATGTTTATACGTAAGATAAGCAGATTCTAAAATTCATCTGATAAAGATCTAAGACAGTTTCAAAGAACAAGGGGAGAAGAATTTCCTCACCTGATATTTGGGCTTAAAGCAATTACATGCTAAGAAAACAAACTAATACATTGGTGGGAATTTAATAAAATTTATTTGTAATCCCATCAACACTGCATAGACAGTATTGAATACAGTAATGAGGTATACTTGAAAAGTATTTCTGTAATTTAATATTTTGCCGTTTGTTATTCTTCCTATTTGGTGTGTTAATCAGATGGCTCTGGCTCTGTAATCCCAGCACTCAAGAGGGAGATGCATAAGAATCAGAATTCTAAAATTATTCTTAGCTACAGAGGTGTTTAACACCAGCCTGGGCTTCCAGAGTCTCTTTTCAAGGGAAAAAAAAAAAAGAGAGAGGTGGGGGTTGCAGCTGGAGAGATAGTTCAGCACTTACAAGCACAGACTGTACTTTCAGAGGGTCTGATTTCAGTTCCCAGCTGAAGGTGAATCTGATGCCTCTGGCCTCTGAAGGTGCCTACACTTGCATGATATATATTAAAATGATATATAATTAAATTTATTTTTTTCACAACAAAACATTATACCTGTTTTAAATACTTTAGTATGAAAAATAAAAATCTTATGAGATAATCTAAAAATTATAATAAAGAGCTTCTAATGCAACTAAAACATTAAGTATAAATTTAGTGTGTGATAAAAGATACCAAAAGAGAAAAATATATAAGGCTATGTCATTTACATATATTTATTGAAAGTCTAAACACATTAAATAAAAAGATAAGTTCGTGATTTCCCTTAGGAGAGGGTTAAGAACTTAAATGGGCAAGGACTTTCTTGTACTTAAAAACAGGACAACTATTTGGTAAAATAATCAACAATTATATTGTTTAATGGCTAAATATATATGTGTTGGTATATAGTCTGTTCTTATTTGTATCATTGAAATATTTCATATTAAAATGAAAAACAAAATGCATCATAGTCAAAAGAAGCAGGATACTAAGTCCTAAAATTCTAAAATTGGAACAAACAATCAAAAGGCTGGAAGTATATCCAAACTATGATTTTTTTTTCCTTTTTTTTTTTTTTTTGGTTTTTTGAGACAGTTTCCTCTGTGTAGCCCTAGCTGTTGTGGAACTTGCTCTGTCGACCAGTCTGGCCTCGAACCCACAGACCTGCCTTTGCCTCCTGAGTGCTGAGATTAAAGGTGTGTGCCACCACTGCCAAGCTGTGATTTTTTGTTTTTCAAAGGGATTTATAGAACAGTATTACAGAGCTATTTATATGTAAGCACTGCTTCTTCAACCAAACTAATCCTGACTGTAGTTCTGCATTGTATATAAGCAAAACTGAAATGTGTATATTAAAGAAGGCAAGAAACTATTAAAATACTTTAAAGGTTTAATGGTGATATTGATTTATCTAGAATCTTCAAAACTTGATAATTAAGTAAATCAGATTCTTTGTGTGACTTTTCAAATATACACTACAAGTTTATTTTATCATATCCTATTTAACTCCATATTATTTTTTAACCAGATTTCCTGCAACTTCTCCACTTAAAACTCTTCCACAAAGACATACAGAAATCAGGAAAACAAGGAAAGAGTACTTTTCCAAAGATAAAGACAGTATTTTTAAATTACGAAACTTATCTCGTAAAACTCCTAAGAAGCATGGATTACATTTCTCTCAGGTAAAATATCCTTTTATTAACCATTAGTTTAAATAGCATTACCATGTGTTTGACAATAAGACTGTTAAAAGTAAATGATGCTTTAATATTTGAAGCCAAAACTGAAATCTCCTACATTATAATCTAAAATAAAATTATGTGTGAATGTGTTTGGAACCTGCAGAAACAGTGTTGAATATAGTAATGAGGTAAAAATGAAAATGATTGTTGTAATTTAATATTTCGTCATTTGTTATTCTTCCTATTTGGCATGTTAATCAGATTTCCACCACTGTGATAAAACACCTGAGAATCAATCTCCAAGTCGGCAAGTTAGACCTTAGATTTCAGAAGTTTCAGTTCATATTTTCTAGTCTCTGTTACTTTTGGTCTTATGACAAGACGCTGCAATCATAATAAGAGCATGTGTGGGAGGAAGCTACTTATGGAAACTGGACAGTAAAAGAAGGAAAAGGGCCCTGAATTGGGATACCAATAGCTGCCCCAAAAACCTGTTGCCTGTGATCCAACTTCTTTGCACCAGGCCCTGCCTCTTAAAGGTTGCACCACCTAGTAGGACTAGGCTAGAGACTAAAACTTCAATATGGGTGATTTGAGTATATTCATTATCTAAACAATAGCTGCATAATTATGTAACTCTTCAACTTGTCTCTGTCCCTAGACTTTTATAATGACAACCAAACTATAAAATACTTAGACATGAAGTTGATTTGGATGTGTTAGGAAAGGTGCAAAACTGAAAACCATTGCTACGTGTCCCATTACTTTTCAGACACTTTTTAACTCCACAGTAGACTTTAACTAATAAAACTACTAAGTATGGTAGTATTGTGTTCCCCAAAATATTGTGCACCCTAATAAACTTATCTGGGGTCAGAGAACAGAACAGTCACTAGATATAGAGGCCAGAAAATAGTGGCACACATGCCTTTAATCCTAGCATTCCAGAGTCAGAGATCTATCTGCCTGGATCTCTGTGTGTTCAAGGATACAGCCAAGCATGGTGACTCATGCCTTTAATCCCAGGAAGTAATGGCAGGGCAGAAAAGTATTTAAGGCGTGAGGATGAGGAACTATAGCCTGGCTAAGCTTTTAGGCTTTTGAGGAGCAGTTCAGCTGAAATCCATTTTGATAATGACTCAGAGGCTTCCAGTCAGAGGAAACAGGATAAACTGAGGAATTGGTAAGGTGAGGAAGCTGTGGCTTGTTCTGTCTCTCTGATCTCCCAGTGTTCACCCCAGTACCTGACTCCAGGTTTGTTTTTATTTAATAAGAACTTTTAAAATTCATGCTACAACTAAGTATGAAAAATCTTGCCTCAATAAATAAATTAGAGATCATTCAAGGAAGACAGCTAATGTCAATTTCAGTTCTACACTCACAAAAAAAAAGAAAGAAAAAACTCAAACCAAACAAACAAAAAATCCTGTGTTAAAAGTGTTCAACATTCCTTTAGTTTGAGTGTAGGCTGTAACAAACCAATTTTTTTTCATTTAAGGAAAATACAGAAAACATAAATCATGAGAGGATAATTAATGAAGACCAAGAAAACTCAGCTGACAACAGAGAAATAAGCCAGGAAGATGTTGAAGAAGTTTGGAGATATATTATTATGATCTAGTAAGACAAAATTAAGCTATAGTTAAGATTCTGAACTATGTGGATTATTGATATTTTTCATCCAAATATGTAAATGAATAAAAACATTACTTTTAAAAACTTAGAATTTAAATATGCTTGTATGTTTTCTAGTAATTAATTTTAGTGCAGATCCAGTACACTATAAGAAAAGCTTCACCTTTTAAATTAAAGTCATCACTGTAGTTTGATAATTTTATTGGATTCCTCTGAATTTTGTTAAGTATATATGTAAAAGTAGACAGTAAATATAATCCTTGAATTTTTGTTAAGAAAAAAATAAAGTACTCTGGTGGTTTTGTTTGTTACAAGTCATGCTTACATTTATATTCTATTCCTTTTATTTTATAAAGAAAAATTATTCATACTCTTCCTTTTAGCCTGCAAACCATTTTAGGTGTGCCATCCATAGAAGAACTCATAAACCCAAACCAAGTAATTCCTCAATATATAATGTACAACATGGCCAACACAAATAAGCATGGAGTGGTTATGCTACAAGACAAATCAGGTAAGCATTTAGAAAAGCATTTGGAATCTTTTCAAACTTGGTAACCAAAGTTGTCTTTATAGGGAAATGTAGAGACCTAGATGTAGAAAGTAGAACCCTTTCCAAGGCCACATTCATTTAGTAATAACAATGGAATTTTAAAAAATAAACATTATTCATGCGATCATAAATTTTTTAGTTGCCAATGTGAGTTAATACATGATTTTAGAAAAATGACAAGGATAAGCATCCAAAATGTAGACAAAAAATTTATTAGCAACACTTGTGTTAAGGGCCTACAATGTGCCAGATATTTTGCTAAAGATTTAGGATTGAGCAAGCTGGATATGGTACCAATTTAAATATTTTAAGCAAGCCTTGGTGTAAAAGTACTCTTGATATTCAGACATAGTTAATTTTGGTTAGAGGCTTCATCTAAATCAGTAATAGTCACGTAGCATAGCAATTGAACTAAAGTGGGGGTAAAAGAGAAGTAGTGGAGCAAATAGAGAATTAGTTTATATCCAAACCACTTCTTCCCATATAATTAATTCTTTTTTTTTTTTTTTTTTTTTTTTTTTGGTTTTTTTTGGTTTTTTGAGACAGGGTTTCTCTGTGTAGCTTTGCGCCTGTCCTGGAACTCGCTTTAGAGACCAGGCTGGCCTCGAACTCACAGAGATCTGTCTGCCTCTGCCTCCCGAGTGCTGGGATTAAAGGCGTGCGCCACCACTGCCCGGCTATAATTAATTCTTGATTTGGGGTAGCTACTTGTTTTATGTATTGTGGACAGAATCAAACTCTAGATATTTATAACTTATTAAATTTTTTTTATTTTAAGATATTGATCTGTTCTGAAATAGTAGTTAGCTCAGGTGATAAAAGCCCTTGGTGCTAAGCCAACTATGACTTTTTTAAAAAAAATACTATTATAAAAACTGTATGACTTAATATACATTCTTTGCATTTTTATATCTAGAGGATCTTCCACACTGGGTATTATCTGCTATGAAGTGCCTAGCAAATTGTAAGTTAAACCACAAATAATGTGTGTGTGTGTGTGTGTGTGTGTGTGTGTGTGTGTGTGTGTGTGTG